>RPOG01000674.1:0-262139 GCA_008086565.1 Thalassoma bifasciatum | reverse complement strand
ATAAATTTGCCTGAGTTGTTTAGAGAGGTTGGGAGTGGATGGTTCAGGTTTCATGAAGCATCTTCTTCATTTTGAGGAAAAGTTTGAGAATCAATTAGATCATTTATTTATTCAGAGTGAAGCGACGACTTGGGCACAAACATTTTGCATATGTAGAGAAATATAAAACAGAGCTAATGCAGCAAATACAACACTTAGACAAATAGACTTTAAGTTCAGAGGGAGACTTAAGAGGGTATAAAAGTGTAAATATCTTAAGTTGACAGAAATCTAAAGAGGAAGGACAAGTTTTCTTATGACACGTCAACCACAGAAACAATTTAATTCAGTTAGAGCAACATAAAAAGTGGCTTTGTTTACTTTTTAACCAACCGAGCTATCACAACTTTGTAGGTCGCTATAACATCTGCTATTCCATGCAGATACAAGGTTCCCACTCTTTCCATGAAATTATTTTCCAGGACATTTTCAGCTGCCACAGAAACAAGTTATCACATCACATATACTAAAAACCTCCCCAGTCCCTCTCGTTCTTTGGAA
This sequence comes from Thalassoma bifasciatum, assembly GCA_008086565.1. Lineage (NCBI taxonomy): Eukaryota > Metazoa > Chordata > Actinopteri > Labriformes > Labridae > Thalassoma > Thalassoma bifasciatum. The sequence continues at coordinate 261,599 of RPOG01000674.1, read as the reverse complement.
TTGTTCTTTTCTACAGTTGTAACTTGCATTTTCTTAGATTATTTCCATTTATTGCTCAGACATTTAACATCTGTGCACATTACGTTTCTGCCTTTCTGACCCATGAAACTTCATTTTTTAAAACTTTAATCTGATCGCCACATTTGGGGAGACCTTCCACCTCATCTCCTGGTGATATCACAACTCTTCACCCATTTCTGTGAGGAAAAAAGTGTAGTTATGAACAATTACACTTATAAATAAAAACTAGTAGCTAACTTATAACACTAAAAACAAAACTTCTTGTATAGAGACCAAATTTAGTTTTTATACTTCTTAGGCAAGGGGAAATTAAAAAAATCACAGCAGACAAATGCTCGGTCTTAAGAGGTTAATCTGCAGTCTATGGCTACAATTCATCTCTGAAAAATAATGATGTCAAATGTACCATACAATAATGCATATTACAGCGTAAGGCTTCATTAACACCTTAGACAAACCGGAGTCACTATGTTAAACTCGACAATTTCAAACTCAACTTTCTCTTAAGCTGCATAGAAGATAAGGCAACAACAAACGTGCAGAACTTTTAACCCACAAGACATAAGGGATATAACCAATCCAAGATAATCCAAGACATCTGACCTTTATTCTCATTTTCTGTATGTTTTCCATGACTTGAAAATTATTTAATTATTCTCGAGGTTTTCAAGGTTTTCCAGGACGAGTGGAAACTCCAAGAAAAGAAGAACAGACGCAGCTATAACAAGCAAAATTGGCAAGACTCATGTAAATAAGTGTAATTATTTATAGGAAATCAGGATTGCAGCACATACTAAAAAAGTGTCAAGTGTCAAAACGGTGGGAAAAGATTCATCACTTTGCTATTGTACTAATTTCACCTCTGTGTCTACGTCTGATTTTGCTTTCATAATTTTACTATTGATCTTAATGATTCTTGACTCCCTTTTGGAGCCAGCCCCAAGTGGCCACTCAAGGAACTGCAGCGTTAACACTCAGTGCGCTGGCTTCACTTTCCAGTCTCGGAGGCTGCAGCTTCATTTTGACCTTGAAGAACTGACTTTGAGCAATCAATACAACACCATCATCAGATTCTTGTCGAACAAGAGCCAGACGGATAGAAAATGCTGCTGACCGTTCAGAGAAGACCTCCGTGCTCCGCGAGTGGGTGGCACCATGTTTTGTTTTGTGCAGTGGTGAGTAATCACAGCGAGCTGCCCAGTCATTCCCTTATCCGAGATAAAGATGTGTGTGCGTGATTCAACTTCCTCTGACTGCCTCCTCATGGCATCTGATACCTCATTTATTTGTGTTTCTCTTGATTTCACTTTCACTCACACAAAACTGATACCAGCGCACAAACAAACACAAGCAGATTGTACTGGTTTCCCATCTGTAACACAGGCATGAAGAGGAACTTTAACATCTGAATTTTAGTTTTTAAACCAACTGCATCTGTGTGAACGGGGTTGAGAAATACAGAACTTACTGTAAGACTGTACAGCAGAGACAGAAAACAGAGCAGAATCATAATGAAGATCCAGAGCAGCAGAAACTAAACAGGAAGAGAGTGAGACAGGGAGCAGACGAGCCCCTCAGAGATTCAAAACAACAACAGCACTCAATTAATCTGACATTTTCAGTCAGGCTGCTGCAGACACACATCGAAAGCAGCTATTAATACAGGTGTAAAGTGTAGAGTCAGATTTTAAGTTTATCAAGGATGGAAATTTGTCTTTTATATTTGGGTTACAGTCATTACAGGCGATACTTAATTGGGGATGCACCAATCTAACTTTTTGTGCGCCAAAACCATTGGGCTTTGTTATCAGCAGATGCTTATACTGGTCGGATCTGATTCCAGTGTTAATTTAATATTTCTCTTTTCCTTGCCATGAGGATAACATTAAGATCTATGTCACGAAAACGTCAGGCTTTTCTAACCTTGTAGCCAAATCGAAGTAAAAATGTATCTAAACTGACTGTATTATTATTATTTTATGGGATTATAAATGAGTAAATGTGAGGTGAGTAAATCTCCAACACTAACAGAAATAAGAGTTTAAAGGTAGTGTATGCAGAATTTCACAAAAATCAAAAATGTTTTTACAGGAATAATTCTGCTGCATTGTCGTCTCTGGGCCTCTGTACTTGTGTGAAATGTCTGTGTCACCTGTTTTGTTAATACTATGCTGGACTCCGGACACTTCTGGGTGAAGAGCAGGAGTTTTTATGGGTGATGACCAGCCAATCACAGCGCGCTCAGTGTGCATGTGACTTTGGTGTTGATAACAGCGAGTAGGAGATGTATCCCGAGCAGCTACGATAGCGACCATAACACAGAGAAAGAATGATTCTATACCCACAGCATGTCTCATTTACCTGCAGGAAGTCAGGTGTACGGCTCTTGGGTTTCACTCACGCGATGCTGCAGGTGCTCGCAAGGCTATTTTTACCGTCTATGATGTTTTTACGAAGCTAAGACTGTTCGCCATGCTGTTAGCTAAGGTCGGGGGTAGTGAGCATGTGCAGCAGCTGACACTGAGCCACAGAGAAGGAGGAGGAGACAAGTTTGGATGCTGTTTGTAAACAGAGAACCAAAACTATGGAAAAGTTCTGCATATTTCACCTTTAACTTGGAACCTTAGCTGTGGATAAGTAAGGATTAAAACTTTCATATATCACTGTTAAGAGTTTTTGGTGAAACAAGTGTAAAATAACTGAAGTCATCCTCCTTCATGATATTTTAGCTCTGCTTAGAAAAAGTGCACAGAAAAGGCTTTAAGCCTACATATGTAACAAAATCCAATAAAAACACACCAATCTGACTCAGAGACATCAGTTTATGTGTGTTTATTAAAAATTCATGTATTCATCTCTTTTATTTCTGATCCCCGGTCTGACTCAGTCTACATTATCTGTCTGCAGCTGTGGTGCAGAGATATGAGGCTTTGCTAAATTTGACATTTGGTCCTTTTTGATTTTTAGTTCCCATCGGCGCTGAATTCCCCCCCCGCCAGCACAAACACACACAAAAAAACACCCACAGACAGTTAAAGCTCAGCGGTAGGGACGTACATGCATATATAGAAGTCACATGTGTGTGTCAGCATGTGTGTGAGCATGTCTGTGCTCCATAAAACACAGCTAAAATTAGAGATGTTGATGAGTAGGCTCGGCTGAACGTGCGGCCACAGGAGGGAGGTGACATTTCAACACAACTGGAAACTCAATGGGAAATTAAGCCTCGCACTGGGCCTCTCCCAGTCCCACGAGTTCACCATCCCATCGCACCAAACCATGACAGAGAAGATGAGAAGTACAAAGATAAAAAGACGAGCTCCAATTTATCACCGTCAGGAAACTGATCAGATCTAGACTGTGAATCTCAGTCTTGACTTTTCCCAAAGTCTGCATTTGTTTAGAGAATTGTTCGGGGACCATTACATCCGAAGTCCATACCCTGAATATCCACTCTCATTTCTGCTGGAGGAATCCAGAGTTCAGAAGTATCAAAAGTTTGTTTCATCAAATTATTCCAAGTGGTGAAATTTCTCCTGTCAAGTCCGTTGTTTGTCTGTCGTGTCCGTTCACATCAATAACAGCAGCTTCACAGTCTTGGAGCATTTCCTCCTCAACGTGAATCCGGCAAAACTGGGAATGTTCGTTTTTTTAGGGTTCTAGCTGTAAAACAAGAGTGAACTTATAGTTTTCAGGGGTAATTTCATGCCAGGACAGCTTGTGATAGCCAATACACACTCCCTGCTTGACTGGCCAATAGTACACAGTGGTTTTGTGTAATAGTTCTATTAGAGGGTTGTTTGTTTGTTCGCAGAGCTGTCAGTCACTCTAACAGTTAACACATTGCCTTACCATTCACACGGAGCCATCTGTAGCCATTTAGATCATTGGCGAGACCCATTTATTGCCATGCATCTTCATTCATATTCATGTACACAACAGGAGAGGTACAACCTGTTGACTGGGAACTACAATTTCATGATTTTTGACAAAACTTTTCATGAAGACAGCAAAGTTGACTAGAAAGAAGACACTGGGCACTGACAAAGCTAGTTTTGTCAGACATGAGTGTGGACAATGAGTACAACCCTGCCTGGTGTTTGGTTACCTGAGACTAAAAACTCTCTAGCTCCTATAAGGTTTGACCTAAAAAGCTTAAATTTCACCCAGATGTAGAAGTGATGTAGTAAATGTCTTACGTCTGGCATGACGCATCGTGAAGTGAATGGTTTTCAAATGTGGTAATAAAAAACAGAAAAAAATGCTTCAGCTGCATTTAGCCTGGAGTGACTTTAGCTGCATATTAAAACGTGATATCTTCTGAAACTTAAAATTTTAATCCTTCAATGAGGATGAATTTTGACCTTGTGGTTCTTCAGTTATAAGCTTGAAACATAGTACGGTATATAGGCCAGAGTTCTGTGGGATATGAGAGGTTTAACAGATTATAATGAGATGACTGAAAGTAAACTTGACATGAATTTTCCAATCCATGATCCAAATGAAAGATATAAATTTCGACATCATGACTACAGGTCTGTGCTTCTGCATTGCAAGAAGTTAAACCACATTTTTCTCCTCCAGTGTTACCTGAAGGTTGAACTCACAGCCCTTTGCTGTCAGAGGTGACTATTTGTGGCAGAGGCCCTCTCCTTTTTCTCTGAACCACAGCTGCCTTACAGGATTTATTTCAAACATTGTCAAGATGCCTTTGACGCAATGTCATTTCTCACACTGGCACACAGTGTTTGCTCTGTTCTGCAGTCATTCACCTCATTATTCCTGCTCCTTCTGCCATGTGACAAATTCAAAGAAGAAACTTTTCCTCGTCTGAACTTTTGACCCGGAGTTACATAAGAGCGCTGCTCCAAGAAGTGTGAGAAAGGGTTAACGTCGACTAAAGATGTAAGATCCATAAGAACTCATTTCCTCCAGAAGCTTGAAAAACAGCTCCAAGTGTGGCAGAACAAACACGAGCGGGGAGCCTCTTGTTTTGGCGTCGGCTTCACCGCGACGTTCTGGGGTAAACAATGGTGCAGTGTTTCCTCGTGGTAATGAGATGAGGTAACAAGGGGCACCAAGGGGGATGAAAATAGAGGAGGGAGGTGGGAGACAGAAAGAGGGGGAAGGAAGGAAGAAGAAGGGATTAAATAAAAAGAGAGAGGTGAAGAAGAAATGGATCACAGTTGAGGGGAGTGAGTAGTTTTCATATTTAATACATGAGTTTCAAAGACCTCTATCTCATCAAAAAACCTGTTGAAATTTTTTTTTAAAACACATTCTACCACCTTGAGGATTGTCATATTACTACAGTCAGCTGAAGTTGTGTTTTGGCCTTTTTTAAAATCTGCTCTCGTGAAATCATCCACTTGCATATTTTCAGGAAAATCATTGCTTTTTTTTCAAGAAGTTGCAGCAAGAATAACATCAAAATAGTTCCTTTTTTAGGGGACATAAGTGTTGTCTGCATCAAATAAATGCATATTTACTACAAAACTTTAATAAAATGGGAAAAATAGCACACAAAATTGCCTAGTGTGTCAAATGTGATACAAGGAATATATCATGAATGAAATGGTAAAGCAACATTTTTGTGTGGATTTTGTATAAAGGGTTAATAAACATCTCAGTAGGGATGCACCAAAATTTCGGCCACCGAAGATATTCGGCCGAAAATGGCTCAAAAGCGCGTTTTCGTTTTTTGGCCGAAAGACTTTCACCACTGAAAATATGCAGCCGAAAAAGAAAGTTTTAATCACGCAAGTAAAAGCTGCAGCCAGCACGCGGACTGAGATGAGAGGATGGGCACCTTGGTGATGTGCCCTGGGAGCACTTAGAAAAAACAGGCACATACAGGGAATGTTTTGGCTCCAGGGAGGGCAGTCCACCATGTTTTTACCAGCCAAGAGGTTAACATCGTGTGTTTTAGCCACAGACTGTGTATAGAATGAACAGCGTTGCTCCATCTATCACCGTTTTGAAGTCAAAAGAACCTGTTATTGGAGCCGCCATTGTGCAGCCAGAGTCTGCGCAGAGGAGAATTTGGGTAACAAAAAAGCTTTTTTTTTTTCTTTCGAAGGTCTTATCTCTTTTTGGCTCTCTTTCCCAAAGTGTCTTTTGTCCCCAATAAATACTACTCACTGGGGCGCGGATGGCCTAGTGGATATGGCTGTGCACCATGAGGTTTGCCCTCGAGCGGGCGGCCCGGGTTCGAGTCCGACCTGTGGCCCATTTCCCGCATGTCACTCCCTACTCTCTCTCCCCTTTCCGAGGCTATCCACTGTCCTCCTCTATCCAATAAAGGCACAAAGGCCAAAAAAATAACTTTAAAAAAAAAAAAAAAAAAAAAAAAAACTACTCACAAACAGCAGCTGTCAATCGTCGTAAAACGAAACTTATGACCCGTTTTTTAAAGTCTCACATCTAATGAAAAGCCAACTCCTTAGAAAAAGAGGACTTGAACACAATGCATCCAAATGACATCTTCATACCACCGCAGTGTAAAGATGTGAAAAACTTTTCTATGAGGTGTGATAATTTTCTAGAGTTTTGTCACCTCTCATCTTAGATGCATTAGGAGATTGAGATTTTGACCTATACTGCAGCCAGTCACCAGGGGGAGCAGCTTTTGTGGAGATCTCAGTTAGAGCCAACTGTCATGACGTCCACTGATTTTACCATCTATGGTTTAAGCTCCCAAGAAAGCACCACAGCGCAAGTTTGGCACCAAGGAGGGAACTTAAGCATGTGTTTGGCTCCCAAGAGAACACTTAAGCACACATTTTGTCTCCAAAGAAGGCACTATAGTGCATTTTTTTCAACAATTGGGCACCAAGGTGGCCCCCCACTGTGCACACCACTGGTCTGAAATGAACTAAATGGCACTTTGGAGACAGTGAAGTTTGAGTGACACAACAGGTGCAGAAAACATCAACTCTGTCATCTTATAGTCTCGAGGGTAAAGAAAGTAACTTATCTGCACTTTCTATGAAGATTTGATACTAACGAACATGTATCATGAAGGAGATTTTACACAGAAAAGATTTGAAAGAGCATCTTACGCACGTTAATAATAATGAATAGCGGGTAAAAAACAATAAATCACAGCTAAGCCCGTTTCCCCAAATCTTCTTTGACATAACCTTTTTCATATTAAGATAAAAGACGAACCTCAATCCCTTTAGATTCACTGTGAATGATAGCCACCGTGCATCCAGCCAATGTTAAAGAGAAAATCTGTCCAGTTAAATTAAGAACAGAAAGGTTAACACACCACAGACTGATGGTTCAGTTTTTTATCCATAATGATATTGAGAGGGTAATAAATCAACATGTTGTTGCTCTCAGTTTCATCAGACCAGTTTTCTGCTGTTGTTTCGGGATTGTAACAGAAGAATGAGCTGATGTTTCACAGCGATGGTCATTTCTTCCACACAGCCCACAGATTTAGCTCAGCGCTGTGAGTCACGCCACCGAATTAAAGAAGAACAAGACCTGATTGTTGAGACAAATATCAGAGTGATCGCTGCACCCACCACAGATACAAACAGTATTTTCCTCAGGAGGAATGAGACACACTCTGTACAGAAATCACACGATGACTTATTTTGAGGTCGTAACTGCACTTTTTCGCTGTGATATTTTCAGGCTGTTGAATCTGAGGATTTGATTTCATGCCTTAAATGAGTGTTCGGTGAAAACATGTGTGTTTTTTTATCATTTAGTCAGACAGAATGAAATATCCAAGACTGTAATCTTTGGCTGTGTAATTCTTTAACATGAATGTTACAAAAGTTTGGTAACTTGAGAAAATAATGTGCAGTTCATTTTAAAATCACATTAATCACTTGCGATAGCTGCAAGTTGTCAGAGAAAACTATATCAGAGTCACTTCCCACCCACAGCGAGCCTCCATCGATCCATACACATCAAAAAAATCTAATCAAATGGTTTCAGCGTCTGCTCTGCTCTTCTGTCTCTGCTGCACTTTTTCAGACGTCCTCCAGCTGACATCAACACAACAAACAGAAAACCAGACACTGAGCTGACCGGGCCACCAGACCAGCGTCACTCCTATTGATCCACACACACACACACACACACACACACACACACACACACACACACACACTGGAGTTGAGCCTGTGCCAGTTCGGTGCAGCACTGCAGACCTGGGTGTGTCCTCAGCTGACGGCAGCGTCATCAACACCTCAGAGCATCAGCTGATATAATGACACTGAAGAATTAAGCTCATTAATTTCAAACATCAAAGTCTGAATGGATGTTAACAGAGCAGGATTCACACATTAGCTCATAGCATCTGCTTTATCCTGAATACGATCCAAATACTTAAGTGTTAACTCATAAATACTGAAACTGATGGTGAAAGAAGCAACTGGACAAACATCTGAGTGGAGCAGCTGATCATCATTCATAACATTTCATTCAACGCTCAGATGCTTTAACAAATGCTGCTGAATATTAGACACAGACTTCTTTTTGGAAAGGTGGTACCCGATTATCACATGCTTTATCTTTTTGTTATCATAAGCCTTTGTCAGTCATGTGACCAACGTGCCCCAACAGATGCATGTAGAGGCAGTGAGGATAGTAACACTTTGTTACAAGACAAAACTGGATACAATTTGATAAGATTTACCAAGAATACATCAATCAAAGCCTCAACTTGTGTTTTTCACCAGTGTAACAATCAACAACAGTGAAACACATCAGCACCAGCAAACTTTACAGGTCAGACAACCAGCTAATGAAGTCATTATTGAAACAAACAACTGAAAAATTCGTATTCCACATTTGGCTTTTTAACTTTTCCAGTTACTGGTGCAGCCTTACACACAGCACCAGTGACCCATATTTGAGACAAAAGAGAAATATTAGGTTCGTCATGTCTGGTCTGAGGTGATTTGTTTTTGCCAGTTTCACTCACGAAAATGGCATATTGGGCTATAATGCACTTCGGCTTAGGGGGATGTTGACGTCACCTACCAAAGACCAATTCTTGCTATAATGTAACTATTCAGCGACACAATGTGGCATAAAACAACACAACACACCACGATCGGACAGAAAAGGATACAACACACAACACAGGACGAAACAAACCAACACAATATGGTATAATACTACACGACACAACATGGAAACATTAGATATGATACTTTATATGATATCATACAACACTACACTACAATACATGACACGATATGACAGGAAACGGCACATTATGACACAATACAAAGCAAGACAAGATGCTCAGATACAAAACCAGACAAAACAAAATGACACAACATAACAAAACACGACACAATACATACACAACAGTTCAAAACCACAGGGTATGAATTGATATACTTGTATATAATTAGGTATTAATACGATTTTGTTAATACCAATGCCTTTATCAATTCCTCCTGTTAATTTTCTGTGACAAAAAGCAAGTTAACAGGTTTTCTGTAGCAGCAACACTTCATAGAGTTTATATGAAATTGGTCGGTTGGTTTCACATGTTGGTGGTGTTGCCACCCTTGCATGATAATTGCACAAATTGCACTTTGCATTGTCAGCGTCCCTTCTTGTAAAGTGAAGCCAAGTTTTTCTATCTCTTTTCCATTGTTTTGAAAACTCTGCTACAAGCTTGCGAGTATGATTAATGTCACGCAACGTCGACGTAAGGTCCAGCCACTTCGGCGTAATGTAAAGAATCGAGAGAATAAGCCAAAGAGTTAATTATGTAAATGGATTGAAACATTTCTGATCGATTCTCAACAGGAACTAGTTCTCGATACCCATCCCTAAATACAACAGGATATGGCACAACTGCACCAGGTGCGATACGAAACGAGACAACATGTCATGATACAACACCACTGGAAATGAAAGGGCACATGATAAACACTGATAATAAAAGATGTGATATGATAGAACAGGCAATTAAACAAAACAGTAATATCAGGATCAAATAATTGCAAAAAAATTTTAAAAACTTCTCAGACATTTTTAAAATTTCATGTTGTCTCATTAATTGAAGAATATAAAATACTCCCAAAAGAAACGGAGTGGGATTCATGTCACTAGTGTCACCTGAAGGACACTTAAATCTGCTGATCTGCACTGAGCTAATGGTCAAAACGAGAGGGGAGAGGGGAGAGGGGGGGGTCATTCCTGTCTGTTCTGCACAGCACGGAGGGTTCACTGTACGATATTACCAGAGATTTTATTGGCTCACACCGACATTAACAAGCCTCCGCACTGTGGTGATGTAAGAGCCTCCACAGTGAAAATCCCTTCACATGCCACTCACTGTGCCCCCCCCCACTTTCTCTAAATGTTTGTTTTACTGGCTGGGTGGGGATGATGTCAGGTTCAAGCCCTGAAAGAGGATGGTTACATCAGAGTGAGTCAGTCACACACTCAAGTGTTTAACAACTCATCATGTTTGACTCTGAGATGAATTACGAGTGAAGGGAATGAGATTTATATTGGTATAAACGCGACGGTGACGAGGTGTGAGACCCAGACTTTACTGGGCTGAGGTCAGACTGGGCAGCTCACAACGACTCCTCCAGGAAAACTGAGTAAACTTTCACCAAGTTTGTGGTTTATAAACACATCTATTAGCTGCAGTGACAGCACTTACAGAGTCTATGCAGCGACTTAGTGAACGAAACTTAAGAGTCTCATGAGAAAAAACACCCACTTCACCTGCTTTGTTAAATCTATGTTTCTTAATGCAGTGGTGTTTGGGAAGGTGACCAAACGTACACTTTTGCCTGGACTTCTTCTCCTTTTTGGTCATAAAACTATGTCCGGGGTTTTATATTTTATAAAATTCCCCAAGATGTTTCGGTTTTTCTCAGCTTGTTCTATAGACAATTGATATTCATGAAAGGTCGCTGCACTGGGATTCTGGTATTATTCTGAAGCACCAACCTGAGAGTTAAAATTATGAGACAAAAGGTCCAAATTTTGAGATAAAAAGTTGAAGTCATGAGATAAAAAGTTGAAATTCTGAGATATGCCATCAAAACAGTGAGAAAAGAAGTAAAATATTTTAGATAAAAAGTCAAATATTAAAATGAAAAGTTAAGATTTGGGGATAAACAGTTAAAGTCATGAGATAATAAGTTGAAATTTTGAGATATGTCAGTAAAACTGTGAGATAAAAAGTCAAATATTGAGACAAAAAGCAGAAATTTTGAGATAAAATGTCAAAGTCATAAGATAAAAAGAGGAACTTTTGAGATATGCTGTCAAAATTTTGAGACAAAAAGTCAAATATTGAGATAAAAAGTTGAAATTTTAAGATCTGCCATCAAAACTGTGAGATAAAAAAGTTAAATTGTTGAGATAAAAAGTCAAAATTTTGAAATATTAAGTCAAAATTTGAGATCATTCAGTCAACACAAAGGGAAAAGTTGAAATTCTGAGATAGTTTAAGTTCGAGGAATTTTTTTTTTAATTGTCCAGGTATTTTGAAAAAACTATTAGATAAAAACTCAAATTTCTGAGATAAAAAGTCAAATACTGGGATAAAAAGTTAAGATTTTGGGATATGCCATCAGAACTGTGAGATAAAAAAGTTAAATTGTTGAGATAAAAAGTTAAGATTTTGGAATATAAAGTTAAAATCTTGAGATCTGTATTGTCAAAGTTATGAGAAAAGTCAAAATTTTGAGACAGTTAAAGTGATAAGTGAAAAAGTAAAAAATTTGAGATAAAAGGAAACAATCTGAGATAAAAAGTCTAAATTTAGAACTAATAATTTAGTCAATATTTTGAGATTATAAAGTGAAAATTATGAGAGGTCAAAATTTTAACATAAAAAGTAGAAACCTTTCACTTTTATCTCATCAATTTGACTTTTTATCCCCATGTTTTGACTTAAAATGACCCAAAAAAAAAAAAAAACAATGATAAAAAAAAACAGTTTTTCATTTTTATAGTTTGAACTGGTGGAAATTGGCTTCGTAACATTACTTATGATCACATTACAGAAAATTTTCACTTCAAACAGACAAGAAGTGTTTTAAATAAATGAATGGATTGTGGAGCTATTTTGTTGTCTTTGGGGATTTTTAGGTATTTTTTCAGGTTTTCGTTCCTCTGTTTGGGTTTTCAGACTCTGGTCACTGTGTTTGGTTCTGAGCTTTGAAGGTGACAGAGAGGTTGAGTGACCAGAGTCAATTTGCTGTCCTGTGTAGATGTGTTTGACAAGCGTTGGGTAAATGTGCTCAGTCATTAGGAAAACAGGCCTATCTCTGAGAGCAAACACTGAACACATTCACTGCAGGAGCCTGAGTCAACACGTTATTTTCTGTACCAGAGGGTCGCTTTGATAACCTACGACACACTCAGGGGAAAAATCACTCTCACCTATAGAGATCAAAACAAGATCCGTCACTTTATGCAGTGTACTTTTTAATCAATCTCTTTACCTCGGAGGTGATTTTCAAATAATGTAAGTAAACTCCAAAGTTAAATGACCTTGTTTTCCTGTTCGTAATCCACCATTTATCATGAGATTTTCGGTTCCAAAGTCGTGTGTGCTCTGGTCTTTTTGTGAGAGATGAGGTGTGTCATGAGGAAACACAGAGTGAATGTATGAAGTGGTGACAGATTTCTCGGCTCTTTACATCCAGACTGTGAGAATCTGCACAAGCACAGAACCACAAACGTATCAGTTTTCTACGAAGCAGAAAGTTTTCAGCGTGGAAACTTAACTCAAAACTCAGGAAATAATCTGATTTTATGCCTCAACTATAATCCTGTTTTACATTTTTTAAGTGACATTCCAAGATTTCTATCATTTTGACTTTTTTTTGTACTTTCTGAGTTTTGCATGTAACAGTTCAACTTTGACTGTCACATCTGATATTTCCAGTTTAACATTTTAACTTTTTGCTTGTATCTCTCTGAATTTTTTTCTTATAGGATACAAGACTCTTTTAGGGAAATTTCTTCAAATAAAGTTTTAATTCTGTTTCTCACAAAATTCTAATGTTTTAGTTGATACACTTCACAGTTTTTCTGGATAAATTCTGGCTTTTGCTGAATGACTTTCTGACATTTTTTCTATAGGACTACACTTTTCTTGGATGTCAGGACTTCTTTTCAGACAACATTATGACTTTTCTCTTGGTAACGTCCTGGCTTTTGTCTTGCAACATTTCGCTGTTTTGATGGACACTATTTTTCTCATAACTAACTAAAATTTTGTGTCATAAAATTTTGACTTTTTTCTTGTAACATTCCAAAGTTCCAAGTTCCCAAGACACCTTTTTTTTCTCATACAATAAACTTTTTTGTTATGAAATTCTGACTTTTACCTGTAACATTCCAAAATTCTTCTGAACACCTTTTCCTCATAACTTTCTAATTTTTTTTTGTCATAAAATTCCGTCTTTTGTCTTTTGTCTCCTAAAACTGACTTTTTTTGTCATGAAATTCTGACTTTTTACTTGAAACATTCTGAAGTTTTTCTGGATACTTCTTCCTCATAAATTGCTGACTTTTCCCGATAAAATTCTGAATATTCACTCTTAAATTTCTCACTTTTTCATTAAGTTTGGACTTTTTTCTTGTTACATTCTGACTTTCATCTTGTAAGATTCTAATGTTTTTTTCCAGAACGTTCAGATTTTTTCTATAACAAGGTCTTTTTGTGGCAGCATTCTCACTTTTTTCTTGTTAAAGTCAAGCTTTTTTACCTGAAAAACTGCAACTTCTTTTCTTTTATCATTTTTACTTTTTGGAAAGTATCATTCTGAGTTTTTTCTATTAGTAATGCAACTTTTTTTTTTCTCCTGACATCCTGCTTGTCGCTCTTCCACGTGAAATGCAAAAGCCAGAGACACAGATCGACCCAGACATCAGCAGAAAGAGAGGAAATGCAGCAGGAACGGAAAGAAGCTCCCCAAATCTGGACACCATACAGTGAAGAGGAATGTAACAGTGAGGGGGAGGAAGGAGGAGGAAGGGAGGGAGGGAGGGAGGGAGTGTGTTGTCCTGGAAAACATGAAGCCACATACATATTCACAGTGATCTGGATTCCTGGAAAGTCAGAAAGAGGAAGAACTGGAAAAGTGTCATGAGCGACTGTATCTGAAAAACTCATCTATAATTCTCTCACAGGGAGTTTCCACACGTTCAGAAACACCTTTTCTTACTCCAACAGAGCCTTACTGACACTAAGCTTTATACTTTTGCACTTTATTAAGTTAAGAGGTAAAATAATCTTCATTGTCCTTTTGGGTGATCGCACTCAAAGTCCTGACACATAGAAACTGAGTTACAGTGATACACAGGATCAGAAAGTGACAGAAATTTGAACTTCCCTCTCTCCAAGTATTAAATATCTCTTCAGTCTCCTCACACTAACAGCAAAGGTTTGTCGCTAATTATTATTACAGCTCCGTCACGTCTGGGACGGGCCCCAGATTCTCGTCTTTCTCGAGTTAACACAGGCTGAGAGTTTGTGAACGCAAGTGAAAAACAAGACGGATCCATTACATGAGGGGAAAGTAGAACAAGTTCAGCAGGAACTTAGTTGAGGTATCACTTTTTTTCTGTTTAAAGGTGTATTTCGATGCCTTTTGTGATTCTGTTTTTGCAGCACAAGAAGAAGGAGGTTAGAAATCTGGTGCAGACTTTATGAAAGAAACAGGTCTGTTAGCATTCCTGCTCTGTTATCCTCTCTCTGACCTTGTCCTACATTCACAAACATCAGTTGCAAAGTGAAAAACCGTGCATGTAGCTTTTTGGCTCATCCTGCTAAGTTTGTAAATATCTGCTTTAACTTTTGGATCCTGGCTTGAGTTATAGAAATCTTCTATAAATAAATCTGATCTGTGTACCCGACACTGTCAGCACTGTTTGACGTTCAGCTGCTCGTGAACTTTCTTTGGAGATCATCCATTTATTTATCTGATCACTGAGGAGGAGCAGGGAGAGGATAAAATAACACCTGGGACTCTGAAGAAAGAGACAAAAAACATCAGTTACTCCTTCTTTAGTTCAATCATCACATTTTTTCACATATCTTAAATATGTCATCTGTTTGCCTGCTTAAAACAAACAAAAAAATTGTGTACGGCTTATGTACAATTAGGGCTGAATGATTTGCAAAAATAATCTAGTTGCGATTTTTTTTCGCAAGTGCGATTTAATTTGTGATTATTTTTAAGCTCTCCATCTTATGTGTTAAACAAACACAAGCAATAAATCAGTCTTCAATAAAAAGAGAACTGTGTTAAATAAAAACACCTAGAAATTAATAACTTCAAAAAGGAAGAGCTGTTGTGATTCATATAGCAAATTCTATATCACTTGCTGTTTTGGTCTCATTTTGAATAAGAAAAACACATAAGAAACTCTGTTTGCATTACAGGGTGCATCAAAAAAAATTACAAAATAATAAAAATATTTTATATTTTTCATTCATTTCAGAAATTGAAACCCAGATATTCTATAGACTTATAAAAAGTGAATTATTTTGAGCCCTTATTTCTTAAAATTTTGATGATTATTTCTCACAGATAATGAAAAATTTGAGATTGCTAGATAAGATAAATTAAAAATGATAGCATGTTCATTTCCAAACACCATTTTTTCTACTAATGACTGCTTTTTACCCATTTTAGTATCTTTTCCCATTTTTGTGGCACTTTCGGGCCATTTTTTCTACTTTCTGACAATTTTCCAAGATTTCTTCCAATTTTGCCCATTTTTGCTGCTTTTTGCCCATTTTTGCCAACTTAAATTTATTTTTTTATTGCTTCCTCTTGCTGTTTCGGGCCTTTTTCACACTTAGATTGTTGTGCTTGCAAAGACATTTTTTAACATTGTGGTTTGGTTGAGCAGGGTTGAGTGACTCTGGTGTAGAGCATAAAACATCTACTACAAAACATTATACCTGGTATTCTGATGGTTATTTTCAGAATATAGAAATATTGCAGATTACTCTATATGATCAGAATAATGCAATTAAATCTAATTTGCAATTAACTGTATCATTACCTTAAAGTTACACATATCCTCAAACAGACTGTTTTCTATGAAGATCACAGTCTTCAGTCACCTAAACTAGTTTCCAATGACAAAATATTTATTTGTAATTTCCTGATAATAAAGCTTAATTTTCTTTTATTTTTTGTCCCCTCAATATCAATAAGAATTAATCTACATTAATGTAACATCTCTTCACACTGTAACCTCTTTTGTTTTGACAGAGTGACTGCATCCACTCAGGTAGTGAACCTTTAACTTCAGCTGACAGATGAACCTGAGAGTGTGTGTGTGTGCATGTGTGTGTGTGTGTGTGTGACCTCTCTATCATTAGCCAACACCCAGGTCAGGTCAGTAAAGCCGCGTCCCTGTTGGTGTAAAGTCAGAACAGGTGGTCTCCCATCAGCGACACGCCCACATGTCAAGCATTAGCCCATGACTGCGAAGCTAACGGTGAGCTAAACCGAGCGGGGGGAGGGGCTTATAGGACATCAACACGCTAAAGCCAAAACCACGTGGCCTGACAAAAGAAGGTCAATCCAATTAGTCGGACCAACATCTTGAGTCTGTCGGGCCTTGAAGCTCCAGAGTTTGACCTCAAGATGCTTCAATACAAGTTAAAGCAAAGGTTTCAGAGAGCGATCTTACTCCAAACACTCCACCTCACTTACACAGTCTGTGTCCTCGAGGCTCAATAAATAAGATGCAGGTATTTCTTTCCTCATAAAACAGTTTGATTTCTGGAAAGCTTCCTTAACACTATCTTCCTGTCTGGCACTTTGCTGGTGTGTCAACGTCAATGAGTGAAGCAGGATTAACCTCAAACCTGCTTTACGATGCAGGTAAGAATATTTGGTTATTATCTTGTGATGTAAGTACAACACAGTGAGTTTAACAGGAGCTGAGGCCAAATTTGAACTAAATATCTTAAACTACAGATGAATGATTAAAGCTCTGGAGAAGTTCCCTACATAAAGCCATCAAACTTTTACCCCATCTAAAAAAAACAAAAAAACAGACATTTTCTTTCTGGAAAGTCCATTCAAGTTTGCCAAATATCACTAATCCTACATAAAAGTCTTGAGATGGAAAAAAAGCAAAAAATTAAAAAAAGAAAATGCAGGTAGGGAGTTGAAGAAGTATTTTTTTCAGAAAAAAAATGTTTTTATAATGTGCAGATATTTGGAGCATTATGGGATTTGATGACATGTTGGTTTGACACCAAAAAGGAAAGGAAAGGAATAACTACTGTAGTCAACATGGGTGATATATCCATTTTATGATATTATTATTAATAGTAATGATAAATTTTACTTAAAGAGAGCTTTTCAGGAACTCAAAGATGCTTTACAAGGTAAAAGGTTAAAAGGTTAGCACAGAAAACAAAAGTAATTCAGTTAAAAAGTGCATGTAGAAAGCAAAATTAAAATAGGATGTGTTACTAAAATGTAAATCATAGAGTAATTTTAAGTCAAAAGCAGTACGAGGTGTGTTTTTAATTTGGTCTTGAAGGTGGTAGGGTCTGCGATGTCACAAATGATTATTGATTAATTAGGGTTTTTTTATTACAGAGGATTCAAAAAGTGAACGATTTTCCTTTCCAGCTCAGTCACACCTTTTCCCCTCAGTTTATTTTTACTCAAATTAAACATAAACACACCTGGTTTCCAGTTTTTGCAGCACATGCAGCAGTGAAGACAGACAAAATATCAAAAATCAGGATAATGAAACTAAAAAGAAGCTCATGGTCGAACCAGAGATATCAAAGTATGTTTTTTTTGACTCAGACAAACAAAGAGTTAACTTTAAATGTAGATACTTTCCGGTTAATTTCCAACCTGCAGGGAGGAGTGAAGGCTGGTGGTGTTAACTCTGCTGACATTAGCCCCAGTTAGAAAAACAACCTTACGATCTTTACCTGCAGAGTTTGAGAGCTGCGTTACATAAAATGCTACCTCTTGTTTTTCAGGTGTCAAACCAAACCTCTGACCTAATGTAAAAATTTCTATCTCTTTCTATCTCTTCTCCACTGAGGGTCAACCTTGTCTCGTCCTTGTTTATTTCCCCCCATGTCCTCATTTTCTATTTTCTTAAATCATCACATTAGTGCTAAGTTAATTTCCCCTGAAAGAGCCTGAGAAAGACCAGCGTGAGTTTCATCATGAGAAAAAAGAGTCGCTTCCTTTCACAGAGATTTCTCAAAGCTTTATGATCGAAAAAAATGTCGACATCTGTAAATGAACTACTTCTTTACGGCTGTTTTTCCCTGAAGTTAATGAGTCATTGTCACTATTTATTCCACACTTATCCTCTTACTGGAAAAAGTGAGAGAAAAGACAAACCAGGACTGGGAGGTCAAGAATAAGGAAGATGACAGATAACAGTAGTGCATAATTGTTTTTCATTTCCTGCAGTGATAACATATCAGAGGGACAAAAGTCGTATCTTATCACCGCTGAGCTTTCATGTCCGAGGAGATGTGCAGCTGCTGAGAAAAAGTCACAAATGAACGAAAAGAAAAGTAACAAGCTGGGACGATCTTTCCATGAGTGACTGTCATTCCTCATGTTTTCTGCTCCCCCTCCAGATGTGTGTGATTTTTACATGTGGTTTTATTGCACCACATCTGGATGATATGAAGAGCAGAAGATGACCACGAACCACACACACACACACAAACACACACACAGGGCAAATGAGAGGTCACCTGCAGGGATTTATGTAACTTCAACGAGAAGCGGAGGCCGTGCTTTTAGCATTTATGTAACAGATTTCATAGATCCTAAAAAAAGTCACCAGGATGGAAAATCTGCAGGAGAAACAGGTGCTCTCTCATTCAACTTTCACCTGTTTTGATAATCAACTGCAGGAGTTGAATGTTTCACCAAGAGGCTGCAAAGAAAAGATAGTTGCTGTGAAAGAGCAACCTCAAGAGTTCTCTCCTTGATTCTGCTCCTACTCATAGAGAGCTGAGGGGGAGAGAGGAAAACAACAGAGAGCTTTTTAAAACAAGTCCTCAACATCCGTTCGTTCACAAAATCAGCAAAGAGTTTCAAAGGGAGGATGACCGGGAAAAGGCAACATCTGAACAGCTGCAGATTCACCAAAGTCATAGCAACAGACGGGGGAGAGAAAAAAGAGACATCCAAGAGGCGGAGGAAAGATCAAGATCAAGAGTTTTATTCAACTTTCTTGGCTTATCAGTTATTCCTTGAATCTTTTCCTTTGTAAATAAACCCCAAAAAGTCAACGACTCTTTAAAACTACTTTAAAGAGAGGGTAATGGTTTCTTTAAGTCTGTATCCTGCCCTTCTGGTAACCCTGGGGCTGCTGTACAATATTTAAAGCTCAATATAATCCCTAAAAATCTCACATTTGTGTTTGAGAAAACTCTTGTTTCATCTAGTCTGAACCTCTTTGTTTTAGCTGACAAATCTATGTGATTTGGTCCAAACCGTACACAAAGGTCAAAGTGGTTGAATTCAAAGGTCAGACAGAATAAAGACGTTTCAGTTCATCTCATCTCTGTGCGACACACCTGCAGGTGGAGTTAAGGCAGCTGCTCAACTGTGTGTGCATTTGTATGTCCTGTGTGTGTGTGTGTGTGTGTGTGTGTGCGTTAATACTGACAAAACACCTGCAGACTCCAGCATAAAGAGCCTGTGAGGAGTCACACACAGGGACATTGTCAGGCTGCGGCTGATCTACTGATGACCAGTCTGCTCTTAAACATAAGAAAAACTTTGTTGGGGACTTCAATCCACCAAACAAACACACCCACACAGATGTGGGACCACGACTACTGGATTCTGTCTTCATCCATCAACACAGAGATTATTATTGAAGATAATCCAGTCGTTGTTCATTGTACAAATTAATCACATAGCTACCAATAACCAAAGATGAAATCTGCAAAAGTCTTTCTCTCTTGCTGCTCTGAGCCTGAGGTCATTCAAGTGACGTAGGAAACAGTACAGTTTTGGACCTAGGATTTAAACTCTCACCCTTTTTCTTCACAAATGGTTCAAGTAGTAGAAAGAGAAAAGCTTGACATATGTTAATGACGTCAACCTGCTCCAGAAACACAAACTACCCCTCGGCTAAGAAGTCAAACAAATCACCGTAAATGCTTCAAGGCTGATGCTGCTCCACCAAATCTCTCTGTGACCTTTGACCTCCAGCTGTTCCAGCCTGAGTGAGAAGCTGTATCAACACGCTGCCTCTGTCTGATAGTTCACAAAAGCAGGAACAGTATGTGCTCCTCTCTCCCGGTCTGTGGTGCCAGCCTGCATGTGGACACTTTCACGCAGAATAAAAGCTTGGCACCAAAGTGGAGACAAAAACCAACACGAGGAAGTAACAGCTGGAGCTGTTGGCCGTCCAGTAATGAAAACTTTGGCTGACTACAGAAAGATACTGACTGAAGTTAGGTTTGATCAACAGTGACTCCAGCTTTAATTGTACAGAGACCGACAAAGCTGTGGGATCAAACAGATCAAAACTAACGTATTCAGCAAAAAAACTCATGATTTGTTGCTGAAATGTTGAAATGTTCAAAGGTTTAAGAGTGCAATGATGTCAATGCAGGGTATAATGCATTTACATTTTTCAGACAAAGCAACAATGCTCGATGTTCAGACTGAATGTGTGTAGTAAAATTACACTGAATACTACATCTGATACCACTTTTCCCACCAAGTTGGTTTATCATTGGTGCCCAGGTAGAGAGAGTGAGGAAATAAAAGATATTTTCAAAGTCACATTACAACTGCAGTGATGTTGTTAAGTATTCGGACCAGTACTCGATATCGCTGGGTACTCAAATGAAATAATTGTACTTATACTGGGTGTGATAAAACGTGGAATCGGTGCATCCCTTTTCTAAATGCATCATTATTAGCCATCTGCAACTTTTTCATTTTTGTTTTACTGCATTTGCACCTTAAATGTGGAGTTCAGTAGGCTCCAAAAAGCTTGTAAAAGCTTGTAAATTGCTGCTCGTGTTGGTTTTATATCACTACGGATGAATCAATGTTTTGTGGGATGGTTTTGGCAGGACACAAAGAAAGGACATGGACAGGACAGGAAACTTTCAGGGCATTTTATAATGTTCCTCATTTTCAAAACACAAACAATCACCTCATCTATTAAAAGGCAGCTAACCTTTAAAAGTTTTTCCTCACATTTAAATTCTATTTCAGCTGCAGTAACATCATCCCACGGCTTCACTTATAGAAAATCAACATTTCATATGCAAATGTAAGCAAATAGATTATGAAAATGTCTTAAGTGTGACCAAAATGAGTCATTGTGCTTCTCTGAAGGTAAACATGTTTATTTATGATCACACAGTTTGTTCTGCAGAGCTTATATTGTATCTGCACTAAACATGTTTGATTTATACGCAACAAACCTCCATATCATCCATTTAGTGACTAATCCTTCTGCTTTTTGCTCTGATGTTGGAACATTTAGACCAATGAAAGAAAAGGAAAATATGTGGTGTATTTGATTTTTTTATTATATTAGACTGTAATAAAGCTAGAAATACAGTTTCCTGCAACTTAAACCCCACTAACGTTCTCCTGATTGATTGGTCTTCACTTCCTCATGAGTGTTTTTATCTCCCTGACTGATCACTCGTTATAGATGCAGCAGAGAAAGATGCTGCAGATAAAGTCAGGAAGGAGCCTCACTAATGGGTGATCTGTCTTTGTCTGACTTTATTATTTTACAGCCTCAGGTGTTTTCAAAGGAAGCAGAAACATAAAACGATGCATTATTTCTTATTAGAAGAATAACATTTGACCTTCTTGAGCAGGAAAATATGAGAAGCAAATACTGTAAAATTAAAATGTCTTATAACATATCACAATTCAAGGAAACATCCAGATAAGTGTTTTGGTGTTTTGGCAACAGAGTTTAGGAGTCGGTGCAAGTTTTGAGGAGAATAAAAGTAACAAATCTATCTTTACTGACAGCTTGGGTTATTTTTTAAAATTATTCTGATTAACTCGGACACTTAGAGAGAGAGAGAGGTGTCCTGATACAAATTTTCACTCCTGATACAACATACCAACATCCCAGCCTTGAGTATTGGCCAATTCAGATATTGATCTGATGAATGGTGTGACGTTCCACACTATTTGTAGGTCTTCAAGGCTTAAATAAGCTTTGAGAAAATATTGAAAATTTAAATGTATTTAACTTCCCCAGTTCTGTGCTACCACAGTAGACTAGTACATGATAAGTTTTGCACTCAGCTGAGAATCTTATTTAGGCTTTCAGATCAAATATGATGATCAGCTGTGAGAATATTTAATTGATCAAACACAGCAGAGAAATTTGTGCGATAACAACCAATCAGAGACGACTTTTTCCTGCTCAACCTGCTCCACAAAGTTTTCTTTCTTTTCGAATTTTTATTTTGAATATGCAAATTGTGCAGGGCTTCCTGATAACTACCAAACAATCTTTCACAATGTGTTACATTTGTGAAAATTTTAGGACGCCAAACAATATTCTAACATAAAATGAAGTAGAAGAATGAAAGAAAGATGCCAGAAGGGTAAAGAGAATGAAGATTAAATGCACAATTTGGTTTCGAAAATAGTATTGACAATTTAAGGCATCTTCATTTTTCTCAAGGGGGCGATTTGTTTAACTTTTGGGTCTTAAATACCTGCAAAAATACTCTGGACTGTAAACTAGTTCACCGTGTTATTTTATATTTTTCCACAGGTGTTTTCCTTCTATCTTTCTCTGTTCACCTTATTTATTGTGCTTTATAAAATGTTGAACTAATCTCTAGTTTCTTTAGTTTTTAGTGCAGATGCTTTAAATCTGGCAGTTTAAGAGCAATGGAAAAATACAGCCTTACTTTGTGCTACTTTGCTTGTTGCTCTTATTGTATTGAGGGATAAAATATAGACAGTTTTAGCTTTCAGTAGAGGAAGAACAAGCCCCAGGAATAGAAAAAAGAAGATGAATTGAAAAATGAGTCACAGAAACCTATAGAACAGCTGCTGACAGAGAGTAATTGTCTGACCTGAGGTGAACATACACTGTGACAATACAAACATAAAGAAGACTATAACAAAGGAGTTAAATATAGAGTTCTCCAAACGTGTTTCGTGACGGATCAGCCTTCACCGGATCATCCCAGACAACCCAAAGCAAACAGCTCTGAACATATGGCTTTATATTACATAATCCTCATACCAGACTGAGGAGAGGAGCTGTTTCAAGACTGACACAACTTTACTCCTCATCCTCAGGTTGCAACACAAACACTTCTGTGGTGAAGTGTTTGTGTAACTTACTCCTGTGTGTGTTTGTGCTCTAAATTGCTCATGTCTTCAGTGTAAAGTACAGAAAAGTTGCACGTGAAGATGTGAATATTGCTCAAACAGGGAACACAACAACTAACACTGAGGATGCTGATGATCATTCTCACACCTTTACTAACACTGAGCTTAAAGAAAACAACACTTCTATATCTCGCCTGATCTCACACACTTAAGGGGATCCCTGTACTCACACTAATCCTGCTCAGTATAAATTGAAAGGTAGTATCGGGTGCAAAAGTGCCTAAAAGTTTACCCCCCTCCAGCAGAGTTTTCTGATATTTTGGCCTTTTCTTGGTAGCAGGAGCATCTTGCAGCTCAGATGTACTTAAGTAGCCTGGAAACACCTCATTAACACACATCATTAGCTCCGCACCTGCACTAATACTTTGTGACATCGCTCCCAGGACTCAGACTGCAGATCTTGATGCTGCTGGGTCAGAGCGAGCAACGTGAGGTAACCCCACACTCCTCCTCCTCCTCCTCCTTCTGACCCAGAGGGGAGCAGAAAAAACAGCTGAGCTCATATTAAGCTGTCACTGCACTCAGATGGGGAAAAAAATCAACCATACTTCCTGTGAGTGGTCTTTGATTAAATCAGGGTTGACGTGTATTTTATTTTATACAAGAGGCTGCAGACACTTCACCTTTATATGCTTTATTGGAGGTTCAATTGTTTGTGTGTCATGTGAAGGGGTTTGTTTGTTTGTTTACCTTTATAAATCTGTTTATTGCTCACTTGTTGCTTTGTTTTTTAAAAAAACTTTTGCTATCCTCATTGGTTGAGAAGTACTCCCTCATTTTTCTTTGCTTGTTCCCCTAAAATTCTGTTCAACTGCATTCCCTTATTTATTTCTTTATTAATGTTTCACCTATGTACCACTTTCAATTATTTTTTATCAACTATTTCTTTTGTGTTTTTATCAAACAAGGTTTTAAGGTTTGTACAGCACTTTGGTCAACTGTGGTTGTTTTAAAACTTGCTACATAAATAAAGTTTGACTTGAATTGACTTGACTATATCTTTTGGAATAAATAACATATAGAGTCCTGATATCACTGGTACTTTTGAGACATAAAATTCTAATTAAAACCATGACACATCATTTTGAAGAAGGACATTTGTTTATAAAAAGTGGCAGCACAGTCATTCTGCCATTACATCCAAAATAAGACTAACAATTCTCAGAGTTTTGGTACTTTTTTCAATAAACTGAAGTCCAAAATAAAACAGTTTAACTGTTAACCTGCCCTGAGTTTTATTTATAGGTGCAAAATTAGAGCAATCTCCCCAGTATTAATAATTGCCCATCCCTAGTTACATTTAGCAGCAGGGTTTTATGTCGCCTCCCTTCACCTCCAGAAGCCGATCGGATCAAAAAGACAACCAGGAAGAATACACTGAAACCAAAAAAGAAAACTGTTTCTATCATCAGATAAAACATCATCACAAGTTTACTGTTCACTAACAAATTAATACGCCCATTTCCCTGTAAATGCATCAAAACTATGATAATTGAATGTAGTAATTTGTCACAACCTCATCCCAAAACACCAGTGTTTTAAAGTAGCAGAGTTCATCTACTTCCTCACATTTTTTCAGTTTTTTCTTTAAGTATTTTTACTTTTCTTGAGATTTTATGCAGCTGACTTCAGCTTTATTCAGCCCATATCAAGCCTGTATTTTTAAAATCATCTCGCATAGTTGCACCTACAACGCCTTTTTTTAAGCTCCTCATTCCAACAATCACTCTTAAATGTCAGGTCAACACCTGAAAAACCCAGAAACTGCACAGACTGACATCTGGATTCAGAGTCTGAGTGATAGTTAAACACAAAATGATGATTATCTCAAACAAGAAAAGACTAAAAACAAACGCTTTTACAAGCAAACTATCCAAGATCAATGTTTTATTACACAAGTTCAATCCAACCTTTGTGGATTAGAAAAAGCAAAGATGAAAGTCTTATATGAGCAAACTCAGCAAACCCGGGACAGCCAGCTTTCTGCACTAACCTATCATTACTGATGACTACTGTTCAACAAACGGAGATCGAGCAGAAAAACATCCAACAAATGAGCTGGAATAATAACACAGCAATAACAGCTGCCAGTCACAGCTCATGTCTGTTTATGCAGCAGCTTTTATTAAAATATGAGCCAATCAAAGCGGTGAATCTGGAGAAAAAGAAACATTTTAAGGGAGAAAACTTCCTGGAACAACAACCACATTTGCTGTTGAAGTTAAAAACAAACGGGCGGCAGCGTGCAGGTATGTAGTCGCAGGAATTTATTGCTTCATGTCAACTTTCAGTCATATCTGGCGCAAGAAGGTAAACAGCGTCAGGAATGACAGACAGCAGATAAGAACTGAACCAACATCAGGTGAAGTGTTTCTTTTATCCACCTTCCCTGCATTTTTTATTCCTCCAGGGTCAATTAAAGTCCACAGGTGTTACAGGAGAGAAGTTATCAGTCTGTTCCTCTTAAAACTGAAACCTGTCATTCTCCAATTATTCTCAGTTTACAGTAATAACCACGTTGGACCAGAAATCTGTGTGAGGGTTCGCCGTGTTTCTCTAACCAGAACAACACATGTTTTATGTTTTCAGCTCTTCAGGCTGACGTTTATTAATTGGAGCACTTATCAACAGGAGTTTAACACGTCGCTGCTGCAGCTGTTGGACACTTTCCAAAAGACCAAGACCTTTTGTAAGCGATATCCTTCAAAGAGTGATCGCAAATCTTCATCTGCTGCTATGATGTACTATTACTCAACAAAAACTGAATCTAAGAAAATGACTTATCTGGCTTAATATGAGCTATTTTCTCCTGAAAAGTCCAAAAATTGTCTTATTTCCAGGTTTCAAAACACAAAAATTGACTTTTAGATTGGCTTCAAAGAAGGAAAAACTGTCTGTTAGAGGGATAAGAAAAGGAACTACTGGTTAAGTTTCTAACAATGGAGTAATGTATTAACACAACTCTTCAAGCATTTCAGGAGTTTTTTTTTTGTGTCATAGTGACATTTTTCTAGACCTGCAAGTCTTATTATAGCAACTTTTACAAGAAAATATCACACGAAAGCTTAGATTTATTTTTACGGTTTATTTAGCTGTTTTTAAAACACTTAAATCTGATTCATCCACATCAGGAGTCTTTCTTTTTGCCTGTTGACACTGTGGCAAAAATCTCCCAGAGACAGATTGAGACTGCTGCTCTCCTCTTTTACTGTAAACAAGTGTGTACTTGTGTTTGCATAGTTATACACTTTAAGCTGCACTTATGCTTGTATAGATACATATTTGTGTCTATGCATGATTGTAAAGATGGAAGTGGTTCAACAAAAACATAAACAGAGTTCACGAGTAATAGTCTTCTTCTAAATACCTCCAATATAAGTCTTGGAATAATGCTTCTATCCAAGGTGTTTTGATTTATGACACTTTTCTGGTACCTTATTATTTTATTTCAACATTGAATTTCTTCCATTTCTCTTTTCATGCTTTATTTTTTAAGCCCCATTTGCCTCAACTACATTTTCTTTTTTGAGCATTTGTGGGATGTTTGCCAGTGGATGTAAATATTCTTTGAAAATAATAGAGATAATGCAGACAGAGCAAATTATGGTAATGCAAACCAGAATGCTAATGAGAATATTTAATATGCTGCAGTCTGGTAAAGGAAGAGCTGATGCTAATGTTGCTGCCAGTACATTTGGGATGCAGACATCTAAAAAGTCTTTTCTGTCTTCACAACAAACTCAGAGTATCTTTATTTTTAAAACTTTAAATTCTTAAGTCTGGTCACTTTTCATCACAGCAAAACTTGTAAACAGACCTCGATGTCCAGGACGAACACATGGGGTCAACTCAGGCCCAGAACTTGACACCAGCGCTTGAGTTCAAGGTTACACTCAAAGCTCTTTACATTAAGATGAGAAAACATTAACTCAAGTGGAGCCAGAGTGACTACTGTGCACTAAACATTTACAGTGTCTAACGTATATTGTTTTACTTGGATCCATGTTTGCTTTGTGACACACGCCCAGAGTGAAGCATTTCTTTGTACACCTTCAATTTTCTTACAACTTGTCCTCCATCCTCTGTTCTGGATGGTTACAGCTATGAGGAAATGAAGATGAAGTGTTTCTATGAGGTAATCCTGGCTGCCGTCCCTCCTTCCTGCAGTAGCACCACAGCCTCGGTCTTGGCATCAGTCCACAGCAGGCAGATACGCCGTATCGCTGTGCAAACAATTAAAGGCCACTCCTCTGCACTCAAAACTACTCACTCGTGTTGCTGCATTGAGGATTAACCCAATATGCTTACACATTAACCCCAGAGACACACCGATAAACAGCATTCCTGAGAGCCGTGTTTGCTAAACCGGGGATAATAAAAGGCTGTGGGGAGCTACTTGTTGCAAAGGGTGTTGTCTCACTGGTTACCTTTGAACTTGACTTCTCTGCTGCCAGTTTTAACTTGACACTGATGCAGGGAATACCTCAAAAATTCGTTATATCAATAAAATAAACTCCATAGCATTTAAATGGAGAAATAGCTTACGAATGGCATTTCCTCCAGGAGAAAGGCCAAATGTTAATACACTTGAAATTAGAGTGTAAACAGATGGTTTCTCAGTGTTGTTATGGTGAGCTAAGGCTCCTCCAACACAAGACTAGCATTGCTTTTGCCTCAAAAACTACAGTACATGAGATTTGAGGTACAAAGCATTGTTTGTCAATGAACACACAGATCTGATTCCCGTCATCAATTTCCGTCACTAAATTCAACCAGTTTATATGGAAGCCCAATTCTGCCAGTTAAAGAAAATAAAAAATGAAAACTTGGCTTTGTTGAGAGTTTTTTTGACCATGTCAAGTCAGAATTTGAAGGAAAATGTCAAACTTATGAGATATAAAGTCAAAGTTGTGAGATGGTTGAAAGGAAGAAACCATACTAAGCAGCAACTTCACTTTGGAATAAGCTCTAGCTGCTGTTTATTATCATAGAAATGGATTGTGGGTACATTGAGACTTACTTTAAACAGGTCTATGCCACAAATGAAATGTAACCTTTTGCATGGGATAGTGCTGAACAAACGCTCCCTCGAAAAGATTTTACGGAAGAAGCTGGAGAGTGAGGGAGCTACAATCCCAGCTGGAGCACATGAATCTCATAATTTTTACTTTTTATATCATTATTATGACTTAATGAGAGCAAAAAAAAAAAAAAAAAGCCAGTTTTTAATTTTTTTTTTTGTTAACCGGGAGGAAAAGGGCTTCTCTTAGGTCATCAAAGGTGAAAAACTAACAGTGAAGTGGCAGTTTAATAGTGTAACATCATTCAAAGCCAGCAAATCATACATTGGTGTTTTTCCACCTCTACATTATTTTCAGATCTCACTATTATCCCAGGGTTGCGCTAAATTCAATCAGTTTAAGTTCAGACATCACATGAGGAATAGAAAACAGCAGCAAAGTGGAAGTGGGACAGGATAAAATAAGTCAATCCCAGTACAATTTCAGCAATTGGTGTTTTTCCACCTCTGCATTTTTGCAAAATGTCACTGGCATCGCAGGAGTGCACAATATCTGCTGACTCTCAAGTTCAGAAATTAAATAAATGGTATGAGAAGGAAAATACACAAGTAAAATATAAACAGCAAAGCCATAATTTCAAAATATCTGGGTTTAATTACATGACAGACTCATTTGTACTGTCATAGCTGGAAGACCAGATATGGTTATATTCACAAACCTCAATATTGTTCTTGTACAAGTAAATAAAGCGTAAATAGTTGGTTACCAGGTGACATTATGTTGAGCTGAAGTTGCTCGAAAACAAACTTAGCATTGGTATTTTCCCCTGAAACTACAATATTTGAGGTATGATGTATGAAGTGGCAGGTCAAGAGAGCGTAAAGTTGGTCAAAGCCAACAAACTGTCAGCACTTGGTGTTTTTTCACCTCTACATTTTTCCAGTATCACAGGATGCCCGATGATTGCTGATACTGAAGTTCAAGAGTTAAAATTGGAATGAGGAAGGAAAGTACATCAAAAGGAAATCGCTACGGTGATTGATTCAACCTCTTATGAAGCATAACAACACACTTGACAAGGAGCCACCAGCATCTCGCTTTCCTGACTGGCAGCATTGTGCCTCCGTTCAAAGGCTGTTGTGTAACCTTGAGGAATCCAGCTGATGCTGAACACAAACGACAAAACAATGTGTGGTTGTGAACTAGTCAAAGACTCAACTGGAGTGCATCAACGTGGCAAGAAGAAAAGGAATAATATGACAGGAATGCTCTGCATGATACGAAGAAAGGCCGTTTCCTTGAAGACCTCTCGACTGGGCCTCTACCTTGAGACAATATTTCCACTGTCGAGGGGAAAAAAGGTCGAGATCACAAAAACAAGAATCTACAACTGTTAGCTCTGATAGGCAGCTGCAGAGATAGAGCTCCTCTATGTGCGACATAATCCCCACACAGCTGGACTGATGGTGGAAAAAAACCTCTGTATGGGGACGGACAAAACCCGGGAACAAACACAGAGACAGTTGTGGATCAGTGGTGTTGTGTAATGAAAAGCCCAAAGCTACAGAGACTCATTCAGAGAAGAGCAGAAATTAAACTGTACCATGAACGTGAATGTTACAGGGCTCTTATATTGTTTGCAACACGAAGTTCAAGGAAAAATAAGAGTCAGATCTAAAGATATTTGTACAACCAATCCATATAAAGACATCTTAGATCATTTCTCAGATAGGAACATTGTGAATCCCAAAAGATCAAGTCTTTGTTACCACGACAACCCTCAAGACAGCCACAACAGTCAAGACACAAGCGATAATTTGTCTAACTTTGGAAAAGTCTCTTAAGCATTTGCAAGCTGCAACACACTGCAAAAAAATGACATCAATGCAAATCATTGTCTTATTTGAAGTAAATATTGTCTTTTTATTTTCTACATGAGCCACATTTAATTGACAAGAACAGAAAAATGTCTAATCTAAAATAATTTGGAGAAAAAAATGAGGCATGAATTGTTTGTCACCGTCTCTCCAAAGAAGGTCGAGGGAGGTCGAGGGAGGTTGAAGGTTCGATCCCAGCTCCTGCAGTCACATATCAAAGTGTCCTTGAGCAAGACACTGAACCCCAAATTGCTCCCACTGTTGTTCGGTGGTGTGTGGATGGGTACAAATGTGTTAAACACGACTAATGTTTCCAACAATAGAAGCTTCTGCCATCAGTATGTGTGTGTGTGTGTGTGTGTGTGTGTAGTATGGATGGGTGAAAGATAGAAGTGTAAAGTGCTTTGAGTGATCAGAGAGACCGGAAAAGCACTATAAAAGAACTGGTCCATTTACCATTCACCAAAAAAATCTGTCCAAAGGGATATGAAAAATTATGTCTTATTACTAGAAACTTTTTTCTTTCCCCATTGGCAGATTGTTTGGACTTGCTACAAGCAATTCAGACATCACTTTTGTTTTGAAATAGCCTGAAATAAGACATTTTCTGGACTGGTCTTGGTTATGTGGCTCATATCAAGAATAATAAGACAATTTTCACTAAAGATAAGATGTAATGACTTGCTTAGATCCCAGTTTTCGCTGTAAAGAATCTGTAATAATAGAGATTCGTGCTGTTACTCACCTCTAATACTGGTCCCGCCCCCAAAATAATCTGCTCCACTCCACTGGCGAAACCCTTCTGGCTGAGCGCAGTCAGATGATGAATGAGAAAGTTTGTGCTTTGCGTCTTCCCCGAACCGCTCTCCCCTGATATCACAATGCACTGATTGCTCTCTCTCTGCAGCATGGCGTGATACGCCACGTCCGCGACGGCATAAATATGCGGCTCCAGGTTTCCCAGTGTATGATTATCATACATCTTCACATACTTGGGGTTGTAGATTGGCAGGAACTTAAAGGGGTTTATGACGATGAGGATGCTGCCCACGTAGGTGTAGATCTTCTCCTGGAGGAAGCGTGAGCGCAGGTTGTCCAGCAGCGTGCGCTCGTTGAGCTCCGGCAGGCGGCAGAGATCAGCGTGGTCTCCTTGACTCTCGGGCTGTGGCAGGAGTCCCCGTTCCACCATGCGCCTGCGTTCCTCTGTGACCTGCAGCCACATCTGGAGGCTGCCGCCATAGTGGATCGATCCATCCAGGTTCTTCTGCCTCAGGAGGAAGCGGTAATCCTCGCCGCCGGACAGCGGACGATGTTCTAGAGCAACACGCGGCCAGAGCATCATCCTCTGCACGGGACAGTCGCAAGGGTTCAGAATCCATTCCTCCCCTCCGAACTCCTTCACCTCGGCGAGAACGTAACACCTGGTGCGGTCCAGCTGCAGGCGTTCGATGACGCGTTCGATGGCCTCGGCTGCTGTGGTGGTCTTGCGGGCACTGATGGGGCAGTAGATGGTCCCTTCGGCGAGGGCGCCTGGGTAGATGCGCACGGTGAACTCTGAGTTCTCATAGCGCGGTCGCCTGCCGAGGGTGCCCATGCCACCAACGCCATCACGGGTACTCATGGCGGAGCAGGAGTTCCCATGAGCAGCAGCCACGTCCTTCACTGGGCTGAGGAGGCCGCAGAGTCAAGACATCACCACTGTGGAGAAGAAGAAGAAGAAAAACATGATTATCAGGCTGGACAATCAATTGCAAATGAGATTAAATATGACCTGATGCAATACTCCAATCAGAGAGCGTGCAATATTTCTTTAACCTCAAATGTGTCAGAATACAAGATAAAAGTTTTTGCAGCAGATGTTTTACTCAACCCTGCTCAACCAAAAGCCAAATTGTTGAAAACCCTCTACAAAAGCAACAATCTGAGAGGTGAAAAGTGGAAAAAACTGCAAAAATTACAATAACTTCAATGTGGCAAAAATGGTCAGAGCAGCAGGAATGGGATGGATGCAGTGTGAAAATTTGGTCAGAAAGTAGTAAAACTTTTGAGCCTGATATTTCTGTTTAACCCTCAGGATTTTTCCTTGAGTGTTTTGAATCTGTCTTCAGGCATGAAAAAAAAAAATCAATTTTTTTTCCCAAATATTTGTAACTAAGTATTCAACATAAAACAGTGTGAACTTCATGTAAAAATGACTTTTTTTTTGTTTAACTTCTTTTCTTTTTTCTTTTTTTTTTGGTCGTTTCATGAATAATCTTTTTTTAATGCTTTGCGAAACATTTTAACTCTCATTCATCCATTTTAACACTCAATAATTTGTAGTTTAACAGCTTTTTTCACTCTTTGAAACAAATTGAAAACATATTTTCAGGCCCTAAGAAGAATAAAAATATCCTGACATAGGCCAATATGAATTTCCACCACATGAACCATTGAATTTAGGAGTAAATAACTTTTAAATAGGTGTCCACTGTAGTAGTTCACCACAGGGTTAAAATATCTTTTATTTATTGATCTTAAAAAATATTGTAGTTTTCTGAGACCGACTTGTGGGTTTTCATTATCTGTAAGCCATAATCATTAACTTCTCAAAAAAACTAAAGACTTGAAATAATAAACTCTATGTATATTGAGTCTTTACAATATCTTGGTTTCACTTTCTGAAATGAGCAAGCAAAAATATTGAACTTTTTCATGCAAACAGAGTTTCTTTATTGGATTTATTCTCCTTCTTTTCACCCTCATGTTTGTGTTTTTCATGAATATCTATGATCTAAAGCTGCAGTCAAAGCCGGCGTCTCCAAACTATTCAATTAACCCAAACCTCGCCACAAACCCTCCACAATCTGGCAGATTAGGAATTTCAACAGATTATAACAGAAAAACTTCATGTGCTGTTACGTAATCGGCTACAGGGCCAAATTATTCTGCTGCAGCCTGACATGCACACTCATAGAGGATAGGGGATAAGTCATCAGGATCCACCGGATTACCATTAACACACACACACACACACACACACACACACACACACACACACTCTGCAGCGCACACATAAGCTCTCCCAGCGCCACGAACCAGCAGCTGCCGCCCGCCTTACTGAATACACAATCACGCCATTCACAAGTTCCCTCTTTAATACACAGCAGAGCGACTTCATGGGGTGAGGAGAGGCCACAGAGAGAGAGAAAGAGAGAGAGAGGAGGATTTGACACGACTGACAGTTTCTTTCTTTCTCAGGGTTTTGACAGTTCAAAAACATCAACACAAGTGAAATATGACAAAATAGATCATGTTAGAAGTTAACAAAGTTTGTTTTTCAGCTTCATGTTGCACTAAAGGGGAGTTTGTTTGACTCTTGAATGATGCCTTTATTGCTTTGGGGGACATTTTCTGTGTCAAACCTGAGGCTCTGAGAGGTCAAACTTTCAGAAATGCACCGTTTTTAGTCTTATCTGGTGATTTTGCTATTCGTCCTTCCACCTAACCCTGATGAAGCCACAGCCTTGTGTATCATCAGCCTGAAATGTGCGATGCATTCCAGGAGTTATTATGTGATGAGCTGTAATTTTGCTTTATGTCGTAACAATTTTCCTCGAACTCATCTCTTTGAGTGCTGCTTTTAAAGCTCGTTTCTCAAAGACGAGGAATGAGCTGCGACTTGTTGCCATCAGCGCAGCCAAGAATGAATGAACCCTGAAGACGTTCCTACTAATCAAGGAGCCGTGAGTGTTGTGGCTGCTTTACGTGCTTACCTATAAAGATTAAACACATTAAAACATTTAGTTTCTTTTTCATTTTTTTGTCCATGACTGTTCGTGACATCTTAAAAACTCTGGGATCATCTAAAGAAAGGTAAGATCACCAACTCAGATGGTTTGAGAACTGATTAGAGCAGTGATCTCCAATCAAACTCGTGCCTCAAATTTGATGTTATTCTCAACATACATAATCTAATCAGTAAATCCAACTTTGAGTGAATACAATGTAAAAAAAACAATAGGTTTAACTATCAAAATAGAAAACTTATCACCAGTTGTCATATTTTGTGTTCCAAATTCAGCTGATTCAGCTTTAAGTTGAAAGAGAATTTCTTGCTCACAGTTTTAGAGCCGATAGAGTTGCTACTTAGAAACTCTACTTAGGACCTTTTTAAGATCCAACAGTTCAAAATGTAAATTAGTGCAGTTTTTCAACTGATCTCAACTTTAATCAGAAGTGTATTTGATATCTTTGCATTCAAAATAACCTAATTTCAATCTGGGTGGTTTAACTTTTTTAAAAATATTTTCGATCTAACCAGGTATGAAAGGGTAAAGATGACACTGGTCAAAAATATCTATATTTCAAGAGCATCACGAATATGACAGAAGAGAAATGCATTATCTTTGACTGAAATCCTCTTCCTGAATCAGTCTTCTGTTCTTTTTTTTCTTTTAAACTATTTGTTATAGTCTTTATTTCAGCAGGAGAACGTTTCCTTTTGAAGAATATTCAACATATTTATGGAGCTCTTAATTTGCACGCAATCCAAGAGATGTTAAGGTTAAACTTAAAAAGAAACTACGCTTAATTAAAAATAACAAATCAAAAATTTCCACCTGCAATTATTGTTATCACCTCTTTTCAAATAAAACGTTTTGCTTTGATATTTATATATTTATATTTCATACATTTACTCATGCATTTTTATGAATAACTTCCCCCAGAAATACATTAACAGAATGCAGACTTTTGAGTATATGCATACAAATATATAAATGTGTTTATATGAAGTGGACGTGTCAAAATGTATGCACGTGTTTTAAATATGTGTTTGAGTGTATATTCATATATACTTTATTGGCTCTTCTTTTTGTTTATGTTTTGTTCTTGCCTTTTCCTCATACTAACAAAACACAAGTGTGTGAATAACACAAAAAGACAATGCTCTCCTCCTGTTTTCAAACTCTTTCAAAAATATGAACATAAGAAACGGAGCAGCGACATGTTGAGTCGACGATCATCCGAAAAAACTCCAGCAGGGAAACGTTACACTGCTGCACCCCTGGTCACTTCCTGTCGCCCCAGATCCAACCTCTCGTGCCATGTGTCGCCTCAGCAACTTTGCTATGACCATGAGCCACAAACACACACACACACACAGGGGCTCTCCTCTTGCATCATTACTCCCAAATGACTAACAAACACACACACACTCACACCTTGAATCTTACTTGAAGTATCCAGTCTGACTATTTCAGTCCGAGTTCTCACAGTCAGTGACAGATGTTAACTCTCAGCGATTAATGTGTGCTTGTTTTCCTATTTGACTGATTTCTACAGTGTGTTTGTGTGCATGTGTGTGTGTGTTTTGAGCTGTGTGTTAGGGCCAGGCGCCTGGAACAGATGGTCAGCTTTCTGCTTAAGGGATGGGACGGGAAGGAGGAGGAGGAGGAGGGGTTGGGGGGCAGACCTGGTCACTACAGGCCATGCTGCTCACTTCTGTTTACCTTTACACCGGAAATATAAACAAAGGAGAGTCTTACCAACCACAGCACATCCACCAATAACACATTCATAGACAAATCAATTAGTTTCTGAAGGAGTCACGGAGAAATGGACTGAAATGACCTGGAATGAGTCAAGGTGAAATCAGGGGAATCCTGCTTAGAGCGGGGGATGGGGTGATGCAACACAAAGGTAAACCAGCCAGGAGGAGTGATAACATTAAACCTATATGTCAATTAAGGCACTGAAATGAATCCTGTTCTAAGTCATGTGTGCATTTACAAACAAAACTTAAGTCCATCAAGTAACATGTTACCAAACTACATTTGGACTGTGATTAGGGTTTAACCCTGTAAAGCCCAACCTGTCACAAAGTAGTCCAAAAAAATCCAATTTTTTGAAACTGAGATGTTTCTATACCCTTTTAACAAACTCCACAAAAAATATTCCTTTATCATTTAATTCATGATATATTTCTTATATCAAATCTGACACAATGGGCAATTTGGGCAATATTTTCTTAAAGTTGTATAGTATATGTGCATTTATATCATGCAGAAAACACTTTTTAAAAAACATAAAAGTAACTATTTTGATGTTATTCTTGCTGCAACTTCTTGAAAATAGTGCAATGATTTTCCTGATAATATGTGAATGGATGATTTCATGAGTGCAGACTTTTGAAAAGAGCCAAAGTGCAACTTCAGCCAATTGAAGTGATATGACAAACCTCAAGATGGTAGAAAATGTATGAACAATATTTTTAACAGGTTTTCAAAGAAACTTTATCATTTTGATGAGATAGAGGTCTTTGAACTCATGTATCAAATATTATGTTTGGCTTTATAGGGTTAAATAAATGTATTAATCACTATGTTAAAATGTGATTGCTCAAAAACACAAAAAAGGACACAAGACAATATTAAAGTAATGAAACAGTGCAGATAAGACAAACAGGTGCATAATAATTGGGGTTTTTTTTGGCAGGATGAGAAACATCCAGCATTAAAAATGTTGTTTGCAGATGAAAACAGTTGAGACGGGTCTGACTCCGGACCTAAAACTCCACAGTCAGCCCGAGCTACATTGTAATTCATGACACACTTCAGCCAGAGATAGTAACATTTTTTCACTACACACAGAAAACAGTTGGGGACTGCTCTGTAAAAACATTTAAAGCCTCATTCACCCGACAGCATTTCACCCTTAAACACAAAAAACACAGCGAAAAAAGTCAACGATTGCACAGAGACGCTGAGAGATGCTGATTGCAGAAATGGTGCAATAGATGCACAGTTTTGAAAGGCAGATTCAGCAGCACAAACCCAATAATCCAATACTGTTGTTGTTGTTAGGTATGTATAAAGCAAGTGAAAGTTTAATGCACAAGCGCAAAGTTGAGTGTGACGTCAGTGTTTCCACTGAAAATGCCGGCTTGCACTTTGCACGACAACGGTGAAACGGCATTTCAGAAAAATTCCACTCTGGAGGCTGTTTTCAAAAGTGGCAGAGGCAGAAACGTAATAATAGTTTATCTGTTTCACCCTAAAACCTTGTTTTGTAAACAGCCCCTAAAACACCACATTAATGTGCTATTGTTAATCTTAATATTACGTTATCCTTCAGTCAAAACAGCTGGATGTGACTTTTGCACTTTTTTTAATTTTTTTTTTACAGTTTTTTAATTGTCTTTTTTAAAGATATGTATCACAATGAAAAGTTCATCTCTAATTTTTTACTAAATCAAGTACTGGAGTGTGTAAATCTGATCAAGTACTAAGTGCATTATACAGAAATGACTAAAAAACTAAACTAGGAGTGACTTCTGGATTTTGTCTGATAAAATCCAGATCCTGATCCTGCCATAAAAACATCCTGACATATTTTCCTCATATTGCCCCTAATAGAGAACATATTTCTTGGTCAGACACAGAGTTTACTGATGTTTACTCAGCACATAACACTGCAGAAAACTGACCACTTATCATCTGGTATCTTGACCACACTTAAAGACGAGAAATCTCTAAAAGAATAAATTTAAAAAAAGCATTCATATGATTTTTTTTGATGGAATAAACTCAGTAATGACCTAAATCCAATAAAGGATAACAGAAACAAACTTCTGCTCATTGAATAGCATGTTCCATATTAAACAATGTAATTATGCGGAAGTCAGGAGCTTTTTAAATGGATAAAAATAACATATAGGTCAGAGTAATAAAGATGAAAAATGAAAAGGCTTCTTTGTTCCTCTGGCACTGTTAAATCAACCAGTCTTACTGGTTCTAATTCGTCCCTGTTGATGATGATAAGGAGCTGGATCAGTTTTGCACCAGGTCGTATTACAAGGAAGGAATCTGAACACACGCAGCCACCTCAATGAACAACGAAGGATGTGGTCAAATTGTTGCATGATGCTAGTTTTTATCAAGAAAAGAAAAGAGCTGCTCATGAAAGGCCAACTACTGATACTCAAAACCCTCAGAAATGAGTTTTTGCCCTTTAAAAAGTCAACATTGTATTCTGTTCTCTCACAAATCCACATTCACTCCCTGCGCTAACATTATCAGCCACATTGTTCTTTGATAACTTTTTCAAAGTAGCAAACTGCTACTAAAATTGTCCCATGAAAGTGAAAAGACAGAGAGAAACAGAAGAAGAAAAGAGCATATTTGAGGCATGATGTCATTCCACCTGAGTGTGTCCACGTTTAGGAGGGAAAAAAAAGACAGTTTGTTGGAGATAAGCTGCAGGTTTGTGCCCTGAAGGAGGTGACAGAGCAGAGCGAGCACAGCTGGAGAGAGAAACCTGCAGCGGCTCCTTCTCTGCTCCAACAACTGAACCAGGAACAGATCTGGTTACATCACCTGAACGCTCAGAGATCAAGGAATCTCAGTGGAGTAATCGGACCCAGGATTGGAGTGAGGAGACTCTTCCTGAGCGGATCAGAACAGACCCTGGTCTCACCTGAGATATCTTCAGGGAGTAAAGCTGGAATTCACATAAAAGTCAAATCTGTATGTAAAGCAAACAACACACAGGCTCTGGCTTTGAGCCGGGTAAAACCCAGATTAGATGGTATCTGAGTTCAGTGGAGTTAAGACTGAAGGTTGAACTCAAAACAACCTGCAGAGCGCGAGTGAAACCTGAGCAATGGCATGTCGTATTCAGGAAGTGCTGAGTGTCACTGTAACACACAATGGATTCATTTAATAAAGCAAAATGTACGCAATCTGAAACCAATAGCTTTGGCTTTTCTCATGCAGAAGATTGTGGTTTGTTTTCATTTCTTGTCAGATTATGATTTGTGCAAACGTAATTTTTCTGCCACGGCTTCACTGGATTTCCCTTTTATAATTATTAAGCAATTCTCTACTTCTAACATTTGTTAAAAGCGTAAAAACTGATTTTTCCATGGGCCCAAGGATGTATGATTCAAGAAAGGCACGCATTTAGGGAGCTAAGACCAACACATTTGGCTTTTGGATCTAGGATGCAAATCTTTAGATCTTATTGCAAACGTCACTAGATCTCCTGTAAGTGTACACTCCATTTCATATAATAATAATAACATATTTTGTGTTTGCATTACTCACAAACATGACATATGTGTTCCTCTTGTTGGCAAACTACCAATTTCTCCCTTTTTAGCTCACTACATTTAGACCATATGAGTACATACTGTTGGTATAGCAAGCATTGACAAAAACATATTCAGCCTCTTTGGAGTGTCTCATGTGATTAACTTTATTAGCTCTTTCATCCACAATTTTGTTGTACTTGTCACAACTATTTTGAAAAACATGGCAGACACGATCGATAAATTAATGAAATTCTCCAGTTTCAGCATCTCATAAACTGTTTCTGCAGGACTTTTTGAGACATTTGCTGCAAAAACTCTGTGAAAATAAACTGTTGCATGACACGGCATGACTAGAAACGCTGTAGTGGGTGATATTACTGTAAGAGCCGTTTACAGGAAAATGGTTTAGAGGCTGAAGTAGAGATGAGCTGATCATCTGGCGTTTATATTAAATGCATCTCCCTAATTGCAGAACTGGTGCAATAGATGCATATTTTGCTGAAAACGATTGTCTGCCATTGCTATTGGTGTCACACATGGCAATTTAAGTTGCCACAATAAAAGTGTAATGCACATGCTCAAAGCAGAGTGTGACGTCAATGTTTCCACTGAAAACTCCAACTTGCCCTTTACACAGGAATGGTGACCATGTAGAGAAAAAAATAGTTTCAAAAGTTTCTGTTTGAGTTCAGCGAAAAGTTTCTGTGAAAACCAGAGGCTAAAACACAACAATAGCTTTGCATTCAATTGTAAAAGCATTGCAGTGAAAATGGCCCTCAGCTAAAAACAATGTTGCATTCGATGTGCACCTACTGATCGGCTATTCTGGTCTCAACTTTACTTTTTCAGAGTACAGTATGGTATCCTGAATTTTGTTGATTGTGCGTTTCAGTTTGATGCCTTTTACTCCACCAAGAGGGTTGAAGTCAGGAGAAAACCTGTGTGTCGGATCCCAAAAACATTGGTCTTTCCCATCCTAATGTTAAATGCTGATTCTTTTCGTAATCGATTGAATACCAGCCTCTGTGCTTGAGCAAGAATCAGCAAAGCTACATGGCTGAGTTGTCTCTCTCTGCACTGTTCGATGAACTCGCTCCTGTTCTGGTTCTCCTGACCGATCCCCCACAAAGGGGTCAGGTGGTCTGGGATTTCTTGCAGGTACCATATAACACCACTGACTTTCGTAAAATTGGCTTTTGAGTAGTGCTTCTCGAAGAAAAAAACCCTGCAGTGATTCTATCAAAGCTTTTTCATAAAGCTTTTTCAGGAAAAAAATTATATATCCAATCATTGCAGGCCTGTAAATGTGAAAGACTTCATTCCCCAAGTTGTGGACATATTAAAGTTGTTAAAGCCTTGCAGACTTTCTTTACTCTGAACATAAGTGTTTGCTGAATACCTGTTTGGAGGTTCCCTCAGACAGGAAACCAAGGAGAGGTTCAACCGTGTGAGTCACACTCCTCAGTCGCTGCCATTGTCACAGAGGAGTGTAGGATCAAGTTTGGTCAGCTTTCTACCGTGTTAAGTCATCTTTGTGAAGAGCGCTCTGTGTCTCTGAGTGTGTGTGTGTGTGTGTGTGTGTGTGTGTGTGTGTGGCTGTCATCAGGGCTCAGCTGTTGTATTCAGAGCTCATCATGTTGTGGTGTCTCTGTCCTACCTGCAGCCACAGAGAACTTGTATGTGTTTCACAGAGGTGTGCGAGTTGGCACTGGACTGTGAACTCTCACATCTCATCTACACGTTCTTGTGGGTTTATCTGAGAATCTGACGGCTCTACTGTGTCAAATTTAGCTGCCATTTTTGCTAGTCTCTTGTCAGGGGAAACGGAAACAGTTCAATAAACCCTTAAAAACAGAGAAATGTGGAAGGTTTCAGACATGAAATCTATTTTATTTGTGTGAAAATGATTGGAGTGTTTTTCTAACTAACAGGTTTGAGTTTATTTTTACAGCTGACTGCCTTTTGAAAGCACTTTGTAACACTCGAACAAAAGGCTGTGATTACCACAGAGCGCGCTGAGTTTATGGGTGTCTACCTGTGTCACACATGCGAACAAGGTGCTTATTACGGCAACGCACAACAGCCCAGATAAGAGACAGAGAAACAGACTGTTACGCAGTATACATACCACACAGAAACTCATTTCCCTGCTTTTAATAGGGCTCCACTAGCTTCAAAAAACAGGCCCATCCCCCCTCAGAGTTACAGCCAAAAGGAAATTGCACTACAGACATAAAACACGTACAGTACAAGCAGTCGTAAAACCAACTGTAGAGAAAAAGGGAAGGGCAGAGAAGCTCAACTCTGCCTCCTCAAGAATGTGCTTTGATTTGTCATATGGGCGATATACTGAAAGTGTCACAAAAATAACAAACAACGCCCACATTGAAGGTTAAGAGCTTCCACCTGCTTTGAGGTGAGGTTGGTGTGACAGACGGACTCTAAACAGTTTATAAGGATGCGCGAAGATGTTTGAAAAAGACTGAGATCATCATTTTAGAACATATTAGGAAAACATCCGGCTTGACTTTGGCCTTAGTTTCATAACTTTGAAACACAAAACAAACAGAGTCAGAGGTATTTCAAGCAGCTAAAGAAGTTGTCGGAGCTGTATGTGTCAAATATCTCCAAAAGGTCTAGCTTGCCCTTGAAGGTTGATTCACGATTTTCTTTCAGTGAAGTTTTCACATGGTACAGAAACATTTACAGACTTGACATAAAATTACATCAGACCATCGAAACATCAAAAGCTATTACTCTGATGCAAGAATGAAAACTGAAGGTAAAAATTGTTTCTAGCTTGTAGAAAAAGATCAATATTTTAAGATAAAAAGAGGAATTTTTGAGAAATAAAGACGAAATTCTCAGACAAAAAGTCAATATGTTGAGAAGAAAGGCAAAGTTTTGAGATAAAGAATTCCAAATTTAAAGAAATCACTTCAATATTATGTCGAAAAATTCTGAAATTCCACATTAAAGGTAAAAATTTAAGATAAATAATAGTCTGAGTAACTAATTCTAATTAACATTTTGAAAATGTTTGAGATAAAAAGTCAGAATTATCAGAAATGAAGACAAAAGTATTGCATAAAAGGCAAAATTTTCAGAAAAAAAGGTGTTGATATTACACAAATTTTGACTTTCCTTAAAACCCTGAATCTAACTCCTCCACTGAGTCTGAACTTTAAATTTAATTCTTGTTATTTATAAACTGGACATCTAAACCATATTTTTAGTCATAACGACTGAAGAACAAAATAAAAAACATATTTGACTCTTAACTTTTCGAAATAATGTAAAAAATTTATATATATATTACAGCTTTGGTGATCGCATGATCACGTCTGAAACTGTGATTTTGATCAGAATACAATACATTTTTCAGCCTTAATAAAATATATTACGAACTCAGCTCAAAAATTAGGCTGTTTGGCATTAGCGGAGAAGATTCAGCAACTTTTTCTGTGTCACAAAGGACACATAAAGGGAGGTTGATCCCAAACATGCACAACAAGTTTGTGGTTGTTCAGCATTGTTTAACATTCCTGCACTATGTAACAGCTTTGTCTGCCTGTAAAATCACTTAAATGCAGTGTATGGTGGCAAAAGTTCAATTTGCATGAAATATACAAATGTTACAGTATCATCTGCATACAGTGTTACTCATTTAAGAAAGTCATTACTGTCAGACTGGACCAGAACTACAAGCATGTCAAAGAATCATCAATATTTTTACCATTTAACGAGCAAACTGAATACAAAAACTACTTTAACTGAAGTGACTTCCATCTAAAAACCATTTGTCCAATTCAAAAAAACTAAAAAAAATTGTGGATTTTCCAGATTCTCAATTTTCTGATGGTACCTGAAAGTGTCACAAGTCACGTCAGCAAAATGTGTAAACGGAACGGAAAAGACAAGAGAATTTCATCAACATCGCCTTGATTATCGTGTACTTTTTGAAAATTAACAGAAAAAAAAAGTCTGCATGAGTTAAATTCTTCAAAAAAATCTCTTTTTTTTTCTGCTTTCATCAAGCCCTGAAGGATGGAGATACATCCAGTGGTCGCACTTCAAAAATCCTTTGAATTTTACCTGAAACCATGACAGTGTAAGACTTCATATTGTAGCGAATAATGAAACAACAGAGAGTCAAAAGTGTCAAACATCAAAATCTGTAGCAAAACGAAGATTTTTTACTGTTTCTTTGGCTTGAGGGTACTGGAAATTGTGTTGGATACACAAATTCCTTATTTTTCAGATATCAACTCAATAAAATCAGAGAAAATCAATTAATCTTTTCTTATGTTCCACATGCAGACATAATTGAGTTACATCAGCCAATAGTCATGGTTTTCTTGAATCAGTTTGTTTTTTATTAGATGTTAATGTAGTTACTGTTTTAATAAAGCAGGTTTCCCCGTTGCAGAAATGTTAAGACTAATCTTTTATTATTGGGCTTGAAAAAAAGACAAATTAATCATCAAGTTAATATTTGATGAGTTGTTTAAGCCTTCAGTTGTTTTTGTGTCTGAGCTGCAGTGCCTCCACCTGCCACTAGTTCACATTGTAGCTTGGGTAACTCCAAACTCATGATGCTTAAAGGCTCAACCTCCTGGACGTGAACAAGCATAGTTGACCCGATGACATCCTGTAGTGTGAGACAGTCAGGCGGCATCTTGATCCAAAAAAATGGAGATAAAGTTGTATGAAGGCTGAGTCTGGTTAAACTGGCATTAAACCATTCAACCAGAGCCATGTGTAACCAGCACAGGTATGAGGAGGATTTAAGACTGAGGGTGCTAACTCTGCTAATGCTAGATACACCTCGCAGACAAATTGGACAATATTTACCTGCAGAGTCTTAGTCCAGTTGGTTCAGATTCAAATTTCTGCTGGAAAAAAAAAGAAAATAACTACAAGATCCCGAAGCTCTTCACTGTCTAAACAGCCACAGATTAGACAGCTGCTGCCGTCAACCCTGTTATAAATTATAGGGAGTAATATTCAAATATCAGGAGTGAAGTATTTTACATAGGGGGGGTAAAACTAAGACCGTACTGTGAGCTGAATTTGGAACAACATCAGCTCTCTACAGCATGTGATGTTCTCAGAGGAGTCATATTAAGTGTCAGTATCTTTCTTCATTGTCATTTTTACGATT
Organism: Thalassoma bifasciatum; assembly: GCA_008086565.1. NCBI lineage: Eukaryota > Metazoa > Chordata > Actinopteri > Labriformes > Labridae > Thalassoma > Thalassoma bifasciatum. The sequence goes on along the minus strand of RPOG01000674.1, from coordinate 217,050 downwards.
GAGGGCTAAAAAGAAAATGTGAAGAATTCCATTTGTGCTGAAACTTGATCTTTACTCAGAAAACTTCCTGTGAAACTGACACGGACTCAGGCTGCTCTGAAATTCAACATGTAAAACTATATTCTTATGAGTTATTGTTAGTCGCTTTCCTTCAGAGAAAGTCTGATATTTTTTGCTTGTTCCAAGAAGCCAGTACAACGGCATTGATTGTTTTTAATTGTTGATGGAAAAATTTACAAAAAAAAGGTGAATGAACCGTAGTGTGAGCATCCTTTCAACCTGCTGTTTAAGTCTCCTCATCTGTAGTAAGAAACAAACACAGGGGTCAGCTGATTGATGAGCCATTCGAGCACCAACATGTTCAACGTAAACGTAACTGCAGGTCACTGATCCTTCACCCCAAACGTATCAAAGTGTAGCACAGCTCTGCCTCTGCAGAAATAGCTGACCTTCAGCCTGAAGGCAACACTGTAGCTCAAACACAGGCTTTGACCTTGTCAAACAGAGAGAAACAAATCTGCAGCTGTAGCTACTGGAGGGACGAGATTTCTGCTAAGTTATCCAGCCATTTGTGAAAAATAGATAAATCTATGTTATTTAAGTCAATCATCAAGGAATGACGCAATGATTTTATGAGCATCACATTTTCATTACTTTATTGGGGATTGAAGTGATATCGCAAATGGTACCTCATTAACAGTGTTTTTTCATCATTGTCTAACATGTATCCTCGCCAGAAAGCCTCCTAAATCTGTTTATTGACTGCATAACATAAAAGAAAGGTGACTGCATCAAGTAGTAGTTGAGTTATAAACGCACATCTTTTGTAAGACTAGTCAAAACCTTCTCATTTGTCTCTAAAACATGGGAATTTAGAATTCAAATATTCAGAAAAATTAACCAACTCAGTGCAAATCACAAAAAATGTCCATTGAGGAGGTTTGATGAATTTCAGTTGGTACAATTTCCTTCTTAGAGAGCGTTTCCTTCCATAGATTCAAACGTGTAACTGGTTTTGGATATCAAAAACCTGTTCTGGTTCAGAACCATTAACAAATTTCTAATATTGAGGAAATTGATAACGTGCAGCACAGACCCACCTACTGCTTCCTGGCTGTAGTACAACAAATCATCAACCAATCCTGTTTAAAAATATTGGCAAAGTTTCTTTCAAAGGATGAACGACTTTAGGAAAACAATTCTCTAGTTGGCAGCTTATACTGAGAGTCTAAATGCCCCAACAATAAGAGCAGGCAAACTTCACTCTTCAGAAACAATGGGATTGAATTTAGGATACGACAAGAACTGTAATCAATAAATTGACACAATACTCATCCTACCTCTTAAAAATTCAAATGCTATCCCCAAACTATGGATAACATCCTCAATTTTTTTAAAAAAGGGTCTGACGGCTAAAATCACAAAGTCTCAAGAAACTAGACGAAAGGAAAACTCACAGACTTGATAAAACAAACTATTTGAAAAGGCCTGTGTCACCTTTCTCTCTGGAAACTGATGACGTTTTATGAACTCATTAGCTTTGTGCTGGTAATGAGATTTGGATGAAAGTGATTATTATCTGAAGCTCCAGAATGATTATAACTTATACAAACGGCAGAAAAATGAAACTCCTCCATGGCTGTGGAGCTTCCCCCTGGAGCTGTGATCACAGTAACACATCCAACCCCAAACATCTCATCATTTAACACCTTTGTTTTCTTTGGAGAGGTGAACAAACCACCAATAAACTAATGGTTGTCAGAGGTTACCTTTGTTCTACTCTTTGTGGTGAAACGGCTGTAACATGAGGATATGGCAGCGCAGCCTTCTGTAACTTCTCCCTGTGTTTAACTCGCTGCTGAACCACCACGTTTGACGCTAATTTAGGTCAACGGAAAATGAGAAGCGAAGGACTGCCAAGACTGGAGTCAGCGTCTTTTACGTTTGGGTTTCAGTGGGTTTGTTCGAATTCCAGTTACAACATGTAAATTCTTCCTAAAAGCTTAAAGTGTAGACTGAGATCACAGCTCCAGAACCAGGACTTTTCATTTTCTTTACACAACTGCAGCATCTCTCTGTCACTGAATTCGCTTGGTTTTTTTTAAGGAGGATCTAATCTTTCAGCCACTTAAACCATTTTTAAGCATGAAAATTAGCTAAATGAGCCATTTCTCTTGTACATGGTAAATCTTCACGCACAGCTTTACAGACGTATCCCTGAGCTGTATGATGTGATTTGTTCACATTCTCAGTCTGCAACGTCACAAACAGACGAGACAAGCTGCCACTATTACAGCACTTTCCACTAAAACTAAAAGCCCTATTAAAATCCTAACATGAAGTCGAGCTTGATGAACCGCTCTGATGAAACATTAGAGAGGAATGAGTTCAGGTGAATTTAAGGGAGTGGAGGTGAACAGTATCCGTCCTGGATTAACTTGTCAATTAAAGCCTGGAGGCACTTTGCTTTTCTCATGCACTAAAACTTGACTTGTATATGTTTTATACAAGTCAAGAAGCACATTCTGCGCTCACTCACACGACTCTCAAGTCTCTCTTTCCGTCTCTGTCACAGCTAATGATGAGGAAGTTAGAGGCCGGGGTGAGGAACATGAGCTCTGACCGAAACAGAGAGCGACAACGAGAGTGAAAGATAAAGAGAGGACACAGAGAGAGAAGGAGCAAATGAGAGTTGATGAGATATAGAAAGACTGAGAAACAAACAGAGAGGAGATGAGGCTGAAATCTGAGCTGTGGGAAAGTGAGGGTGAGAAATGAGGAAGAGGACCCGACTACGACGTGATGACAGAGACATCACTGCTGATGTGTTTATTGAAGATGCATTTGGACTATTTGTCTGAAAGCTGATACATGTAACGCATCCAAACGGGGACAACTTTGCCCTCAGAGCTGAGAGAAAACGACCAATAAACACACAGGTCATGGCGTCAAAGCAGTGAAACTTTTAGCTGGAATCAGGATGAAGACGAGACTCTAACCAAGACGTGCATTTGCTTTGAAGAGCAGAACTTTTTTAACACTACTTTTCAAGACAACTTTCAACTCTCTGATGCATGAATTATGAAAGTCAGTGTCAGGATTTTTCCCTTGAGTGTTTTCATTTGTCTTAAGGCATGAAAAAGGTTTTCCATTCTTTTTTTCAAATATTTGTAACTGAGAATTCAACATAAAACAGTTTAAAGTTAATGTAAATATGACTCTTTTTTTTTGTTTGACTTCTTTTCTTTTTTGGTAATTTCATGAATAATCTTTTTTTAATGCTTTGCAAAAATTTCAACTCTCTTTCATCCATTTTAACACTGAATAATTTATAGTTACGGCACTGTTTTACCCTCAAATGTTTGTCTTTAACATTTTTAAAATAAATATATGTTTGGAAAAAAATTGAAAACAAATTTTCAGGCCCTAAGAAGAATAAAAATATCCTGACACAGGTTAATATGAATTTCCACCACATGAACCATTGAATTTAGGAGTAAAAATCTTTTAAATAGGCGTCCACTGTAGTGACCACTATGCACCACAGGGTTAATGTATTGATTTGTTTGAAATATGGCAACAATCAAACTTCGTAAACTCAGTTTGCAGTTTAGTGTCCAGCAGGTGAGAGGACCACATACTCACGGCCTGGTGCTCTGAGACAAATCTGTAACATGTGACATTAGTGAATCCATGTCCTACCAGTGCTCATCTACCAACGCCAACTTCACCAAGCAGAGCAAATGTAATGTGGCTCCACATTTTATAGATAGACTCTCAACCAAAGGGCAACATCTAAGCCCATTCAGAAGTGCTAAAAGTTGCAGTTTGTTGAGGGTCCGCTTGAGGCTGAGGACCACATACACACCAAGCCAAAATAAAACAAACTTTTACGGCATTAAAAAAGCACATTTATGGCCTGGTTCAAAAAATGGCTTGGGTTCAATATATGGACACATGGTAAGGGGGCTTTTTCTTACTCAGCAGTCTAGAAGGTATTCCATTTTATCCATAGAGATAAATGAGACAACATTAGGTAAAAAAAAAAATCCTAACACCAACATTTTTATATTCTTTAAATGTAGTGCCACCACCGATATTTTTCCTATATGTTCCTTAGGCTTGAGGTCACCTGGAAATGTGTTGTATGAACTAATTCCTTGTTGTTTAGAATTGAATAAAAGAATAAAATCAGAGAAATTTTGTTTCCTTTTTTTTGTAGTTTTAAACGTTTACACACTGCATGAGGACATAATTGAATAATATCAGGCTATAGCCATGATTGTCCTGAATCTATAGAGGTGCAGGTCTTCACTTTACAGAAAAAACAAGACTAAAAATGTGACCAAAGCAAGAAACAACCAGAAAGTGCGTTTATATTAAAACCTGTCTATTGGGATGCAGATGGCCTAGTGGATTAGGTCGTGCACCATGATGCTTCCCCTTGAGCGATTGGCCTGGGTTTGAATCCACATTTGGCCTGTTTCCCGCATGTCGCTACCCACTCTCTCCCCCTGTCCCACTTCTATCCTATCCACTGGCCTCCTCGATCTGATTAAAGGCATGAAAAGCCAAAAAAATATCTTTAAAAAAAAAAAACACGACTATTTCAATATCACTTAACCAAGGCCCTGACCCCACAAACAACAGGCTGCTCAAACGAAAAATTCAGGAAATAAATCGATCAATTTGTAATTTGCTTAATAGATAGCTCTCAACTCCAAGGAGGCCGCTCTGCTGCTTTGCCTTCTTCTTCCAAGAAGTGCGTCAGAGAGACACCTGAGTCCATGAGGCCAGAGCCGAGCTGGAACACGTCCACGCTGGCATCTCTGTCCTCACTTATTAAAAACAACTGAAGGTTGTTGGTTATTGTGAATGAAACACTCAGACTACATTAACTCCTTCTGCATTTCTCCAGGCGAAACACCAACAGGTGACAAGAAGAAATGTCACCAGAGGAAGAGAAGTGTTTGCTGGCTGAACTATTAGACTTTTCTGAGCAGGACCCAACATTGTTTCTGACGTGGAGAGAGAGTGGAGGGAGAAAGGAGAGGAAGGAAATTAATACAGAGAGCAGCGGCTCCAAGGACAACATTGTAAAAATACACTGCACGCTACTGTGTGCCCGGGAATCTACTGCGTCTGAGTTTCTCTACCTAAAACCTGGGAGCTTTTTTAAACCCTACTACAAACCTCCCAGTAAAGACACAAAGTGAATCTAAGATGTTATTCTGGTCAGTTTGATAGAAAAGCTCTAAAGATGACTTGGGGATTTATTTAGAACAACAAAAAACTAGAGAAATGTTTGGACAATAGGACATTTTTATATAACTTAATTTCTATGAAGGAGCAGGAGACACAGTGAAAGCAAACAGCACCACTCCTCTGCAGTCGCCATGGAGATTTCCACTTCCTGTGTCCCCTCCCAGGACAATGACAGCAGCTTTGGGTGAGACAGGAAGTGGAGAAACAAGAGGGCTTCAACACAATAACGCCATAACGGCAGCATCACGGCGATAGCGGTGCAGCTCTAATTTATTTCGCAAAAAAAAACCTTCAGTGGTTTGTTTCAGCGGGTCGACTGTTTTCTTTTTGACTGATTGATAGAAAAACACTGACTCAGCATGTTGTTAAAAGTAGCATGATTTACAAACTGTTGGTCAGAAATAAAAACCAACACAAAGGAGTTCATTCCCAGCCAAATTAGAGACAAACAATGGGGTCAAACTTGAACCACAATTGAATCACTGCCTCTGGCGCCGCATACGAATCTGTTCGTATATCTGCAGTAGAGTTTACATTCATGACCGAGTCCAAACTGGGGCTTCAGGGCTGAGCTGGGAGGGTAACAAAGCCAGTTTAACACCATGCAAAAGGAAAAAGCATGAAATGAGGGTTTTTTCCACAATGCAACACAACCAGTCATGTGACATTTTAAACAATCCCTGGTGGTCACAAAGTGAGGACTGGTGTGACTGCAGAGCTGTTTTTACCACAGATGTTCTTTTGTTACAACATTTCACTCACAGAATCTCATAGAAAGAGTTTTCTAGATGTTAAAAGCTGCATAAGGTGAAATATTCTGTTTTTAGGGTCCAGACTGATCCCAACCTGTCAGTCTCTAACTTTCAGCTTGTTTCTTTCCACGTCATCTTTATTCAACTGTTTCAACTTAAACAGGCGACAGATCTACCTGAGATATGTCAACTCATCTCTCTTTACCTGCAACTCATTCAACAATCAAGAAACCACAGTACATTTACAGAATCCTCTGTAACAACTCAACAAAACCTCAAGACCAGTGGCTCTGAACTATTTATCACGCCTTCAAGACAAGACACATCCCAAATCTATGTAAATTAATTGTGCAGTTTTAACCAGAGATTGTAAAGAATATCACAGTTTGCCAATTCTGACAGCATCATGATTTCATGTGTCAATATCTTACAGCACATAACACACTGAGGTTTTTGTCCTCAGCGAGAAAATCCATATATAATGCAGTCTGTGTCGTTAATGTGCTTCATGAAAACAAACTTTGCAGGTATGGCCCTACACAGTGGCAGATTTCATTTACAGGGCATTACTGTAAATAGATGGCCCTCTGCTGCATGTAAAACCCTTCAAAATAAAAGCGCAGGATTTTCTTCCCAGTTGAGAAGTTAAGATTCCCAAAGTTGTAAATTGGGGTCGATCACGTGGTCTCAGACTCGATCAGAATCGGACATTACATCCTGATCAGAGATTGGAGATACAGTTGTGCCTAAAAGTTTACACCCCCTCCAGCAGAATTTTCTGATTTTTTGGCCTTTTCTCAGAAAATATGAATGATAACACAAAAACCTTTCTGTCACTCATAGTTAGAGGTTAGGTGAAGACATTTATTAACAAACAACTGTGTTTACTCTTTTTAAATCATAATGGCAACAGAAACTTCCAAAATGACCCTGTTCATTTTTTTATACACACACTCTGATTACAAGCAAATAGATCACAGGTGAGGATGGTTACCTTCAGTAAACATTCAAACACATTTGTGTTCACTTTTGTGCATTTATCAGGACAAAACCACCAGAGTTGTGTAAACTTCTTAACAGGGTCATTGTTGAAGTTTCTGTTATCATTATGATTTAAAAAGAGTAAACACAGTTGTTTGTTAATAAATGTCTTCACCCACCCACTAACCATGAGTGACAGAAAGGTTTTTGTGTTATCATCCATATTTTCTGAGAAAAGGCCAAAAAATCAGAATTTCTGCTGGGGGGTGTAAACTTTTGGACACAACTGTATTTATTTGGGATGCACCTAATTCTTAGCTGAAAATGGCTCAAAAGTTTGTTTCCAGTTTTTGTCCGAAAGACTTTTATCATCAAAACAGAATGTTGTGATGACGCAATCAGAAGCAGCAGCTAGCGTGGGCATTGTGGTGATGTAAAATAAGACATTTTCTTACAACTCCAGGCAGGAATTTGAGGCCAATTTAGTCATAACACTGGGTTGAAATACATCAGAAAAACTGCTAACTCCATCCCTGAGCCACATGCACTTCCTGCTCTTTTTTTTCTACAGATGTAGCCCGGTCGTTACCTTTACAACGCGTCCACACACAGACGCACACCACTGCTTGTCAGAGGATAATGAGCGTACGTACAAACACAAAAAAATGGACAGTAGGAATCAAAAATCCAAAAAATGGAAGAGCATTTCCTTCTGATGCAACAGCATGTGATGTTTTCATTGAGAGGGGATAAAAAAGAATGATGATTGGGGAGGCTCTGAGGTGGGTCAGAGTGGTAAAATATTGGCAATGACTGCATAAGTGGGAGAAAAATCAGGACAAATAATCAGTTACAATGAGCCCTGAATTGTTCCCCACTACCCTGATTGCAGAGGACAGCGACTCAGACCCAAAATGTGGCTTCCAGTCTTCCAGAGTGTGGCCAGCTTAAGTAGAATAGTGAAGGATTCCTCAATGAAACAGCCAGTCCCTAAGACTCTGTAAAACCACGCTGCAGTTACATATAATATTTTGGATAAAGATTCCACATCCAATTCAAGCTGTCAAAGTTTAAACCCTTTGATAATTGTGTGTCAGTTTCCTGACTTCATCTTTGTGTTTTCCTTTCCTCACCACGTTCAGAGTCTAATTGAGCGTCTGCAGCTGTAGACCCCGATGTAACACGTCCTGCAGCACTGTTGAGTCTAAAACAAGGCCGCTGCTCCAGCACTGACCTCACATTTAACTTTTATTGTTTCAGAGAGTGGAAAAATGTTTTTCCTTTCAGACTGCTCCAGCTCTGGAAATATCGATATGACGCTGCACCGCGTCTACATTTGGCTGCTGCAGTAGGAAAATACAACACCCAGCAGTACGAAAATAAAAAAAAGAAAAAGGCCAGTGAATGGAAGAACCATCATTGGCGGCTGTTGTTTCAGAGGATTTACAAAGTGTTAAAGAATTACTGTTCTAAAGGACTTTAAATCCACAGGCGTACGTTGATTTCTATTTTCTAAAACAGTATGATGAATGACTGAATCAGTATCTGGGTTGTTGTTATGACTGTTCAAAGTGTAAGAGAAGAAAAAGTGAAAACTGAAGTGTAAAAACGTTATCATTGGGGCTGAATGTTTTGCAAAAATAGTCTAAATGCGATTATTTTTGCAAATATTGTAATTGCAATTTTTTTGTGCGATTATTTCTAGGTCCCCCATCCTATGAGTTTTTCAAGAAATACACGAGGAAATGAACATAGACATTAACTCTGGCATGACACTTATGCCTGCTTTTTGCAGATTTTTGTCACTTTCCTCTTTTTCCCAGCACTTTCTTGACTATTCTTTGCTACCTTTTGACAATTTTTAAAATTATATCCCAACTTTCTTGCCATTTTTTGTCGCAATTATACCAATTTTCACTGTTTTCTGTTACTTTTCTCCCATTGTTGTTGCCTTCTGACTATTTCCAAGTTTTCTTAGCCACTCTTTGTTGCTTTTCTGGCCATGTAAGTCACTTTTCACCACTTTTGGACCATTTTCTGCAATTTTCTGAGTATTTCTCCCAATTTTTCTTTCCAATTTTTGCTGCTGTTTAACAGTTTTTGCCACCTTAAACTAATCTTTGTTGCTACTTCTTGTTGTTTTTGCCACTTTTCATCACCTAGAATGTTTCTCTAACAAAGATAATAGGGCTGAACGATATTGACAAAATTCCATATCTTGATATTAATGTCAGATATCTAAATATTGATACGATACAATATAACTCTGGGTATAGTGAAAACTAAGCATTTTTCAGAAAAATAAAAGCATGATATCATAACAGGATGTGGAAAGTGGGGTTGATTGATTAGAGCTCACTGTGGGTCATCAACATTAGCAGAAAATCACCAATAATCATGTGACTGTCTGAGCTTTACATGGAGGGTGAGCTTAATATCTTGAAATTTCATATGATAATGATATATCTTTCAGTCCTAAAAGGTAATATTCAACAGTTTCACTACTTGGTTGATCAGGGTTGATTAACATTGGTATAGAGCAGGGGTGGCCAACCCGCGGCTCGCGAGCCGCATGCGGCTCTTTTCCTGCCAGTGTGCGGCTCTTCTGACCATTCTTCAAAAAAATGAGGCGCTTTAAAAAATGTATCAGGGGTGAGTGAGCGGAGCAGACTGCGCATGTGCAGATGAGAGCGTGTTGAGTTCGAAGCCTTATACAGTGTGTGTGGTTCAGAGAGAAAAGAGAACAGCGCAGTTGCTGGGGCACATTTCTGCTTAACGAAAAATGTCTGGGAAAAGTGTGCAGCGAAGCGCAGGTTTAAGACTGGACAAGACTTTTTTTAACAGAGTGGAGAGTGAATTTTTCTTTGTTGAACGTAATAGAAAACCATTCTATCTCATATGCCAGACATCGTCGGGACATTTCAAAGTTGCCAATATCTGTTATCGTTGATACAGGCAATTGTTGCGTATTATATTTTGGGGTAGAAAAGTCAGTAAAGGAGGAGAGAGAGAGAGGGAGAGACTGTGACTGTGTGTGTGTGTATGTCAGTGGCGATTGCTCTAAGACTGCAAGGGAAGCTCAGCTTCCCCTAAAATGTAAATTCAAAAAAAGAAAACGTGGTGAAATATGCACCGCTGTGTGTATATTTCATTTACTAAATATGCACCATGACACGTTCATCTTTTATTCAGAATCAGCTTCAGGAAACCGACACAAATTCCTCCTCACTCATCCCTGCAGCGCCACTGTTTTACACAGACAAACGCAGCTTCTCTGGAGTCTATGGAGCAGTGGGCGGGCCCTGACACTCAGCTTCTGGATGATGATTGGATGATCTGTCTGAGGCTAAATCCCTTTTTGATTGACAGTGAAATGAGCGAATCATCGGTCTTATAAACATGCACCGGAGCATTTTCTGAGTTTTTTCATTCCGTGGTTCTTGATAGATCCGGAGACTTCACTGATACCCGGCCACTTTATCTTTTTTAAAAACGATTAGAAAAAGAAAGGGGGTAGAATTTACATAGAAATAAACACACACATTCATGATGTCTTAAATCTTCTCCCTTTCCTTATTTTGTTTTAACATTGTTGTTGGTTTTAATTTTTCTGATGTTTTTTCTCCTTTTTGGTGGTGGTTTTAGCCTTTTACAAAAAAANGTTCTTGATAGATCCGGAGACTTCACTGATACCCGGCCACTTTATCTTTTTTAAAAACGATTAGAAAAAGAAAGGGGGTAGAATTTACATAGAAATAAACACACACATTCATGATGTCTTAAATCTTCTCCCTTTCCTTATTTTGTTTTAACATTGTTGTTGGTTTTAATTTTTCTGATGTTTTTTCTCCTTTTTGGTGGTGGTTTTAGCCTTTTACAAAAAAAGTTACATATTTTTATATACTTTCCTCTACTCCTCTACACATTTCTCTTTTATTTCCCCCTTTATTTCAGTATTTTGTTTCTTTTCAATGTTCATTTCAATTTCTGTGAAGCACTTAGTAACATTGTTTTGAAAAGTGCTGCATCAATAAAGTTATAATTATTATTCTGTAGGCTGGGAAAAAATGAACTTCCTCTCCTTGAAAGACCAGCAGCTGCAACTGTTATGTGTGTATGTGTGTGGAGGTAAGGGATGTGAAGATGTGAAAAAAGACAGCATGAATGAGGGAGAGACCATGTGTAAGGGTCTGAAGATGGACCAGAGACACTGGTTTGGAAAGGTGAAAATGTACTGATTTTCATTTAATGTCATTTCCCGTTTGTGTGAGACAGTTTGTGAGCCTACATTTAAGATGTGGCTCTTTGTAGTGCCACTGTGATTTTTTTGGCTCTTGGTGTCTGACTGGTTGGCCACCCCTGGTATAGAGCATAAAACATCTACTGCAAAAAAGTGTATCTGGTATTCATACAGGGTTAAGAAATATTGCACTGTCTGCAATTAGAATGTTGCAACAGGTCTAATTTGCAATTAATTGCCCAGCCCTATTTATGATCACTTAAACTTACTGATAAAACCTACAGGCCACTATATAATCTGGCCCAGAGGACGACAGCACCAAGGAGAGACCACAGGAACTTGTGAGAGACAACACAGCGAAGCAGCAGGGGGCCTGTGTGTGGACAGACATGTAAGACTGAAACACAAATGAGCCTGGTATACAAACACACACAGTGCACAAGAGGCCGCGAGTGCCAAAAGGCCTCATCTCGTCTTTCACGGCTGAGAGGAGACGAGCAGTAATGACTGTAGCTGCTCACACAGCGCGGTGCCAAGAAACCTCGACCTCACAGGGACGAGCACAGATGTCCTTTAATGTGCACAGAGAGTTATTAACACTGTTTCCTCTGTAGATACCTGCGACGAGGTCAAGCGTGCACTTTAAAAGACATTCACAGGTTTAAAGAAGTGATCCTTTTCAGCCTCAGGGGGCGGACGACGCAGGCTCATCATCTTCACGGCCAATTAAGTGCAGCGAATCTGATCAAATGAGCTGCCACAGGTTTCTGATGTGATACTTTACGTAAGAATACAGAGGGAGGATTTCTTCCTTTAGGGCACTTGACACCTACATGGAGCGCTATTTCAAAGACAGTGAATCACAGCACACATGAGTGGGCACCGGTGATCAAAGGAGGATCTGATAATATAATATGTATCAGGTGTTGGCAGAGAAAGGAAGCACAAAGGTATGTTTAAAAGTCACAGCATGTCATGATCGAATAACTCACTTTCCCACTTTGAGAGTGTTCAAGCAGCAGGACTGATTCAGCAAACAGAAACTCATGTTTTCCTTCAGCAGCTGATAGTAATGACAGGTCATCACGTCTAACTCCGGGTCTGAGCATTCAGCATCATTTCAAGCACATCTGTTTAACGTATTAGGGGGAAAAAAACATGACCTGTAATTACAGGGCAGTGTTACAGTGGCTCTCTCTGTCTGCTCTGAGGACGGGGGGGGGGGGCGACTGCTGTCTCCGTGCCTGCAGCAGACCGCAGGCTGTTTGAAATCTGAGCCCGCTGCTGCAGCCAGAGCTACAGACAGCCGACGCAGAGACGGAGAGAGCTGCAGCCACAGGGCGATGATAACGCAAGTTTGGGTTTGTGGGTTTGAGGAGATGACGGAGGGGTTTCTCTGCAGAGTCTCTTCCTCCCTATGACCTCATCGTTTACCGAACACCCAAAGCTTATGGATCGATGGCAAACATCGACCAACATTTAGTAAACTGTGGTCCGAAAAGAAACACAAAATCCACCCACAGAGACCCTCACAATTTGTATTGTTGATGTAAAATTTTCATCTGCTGCAGGACTCTTTCACTTCTCTCAGAAATGTTTAACCTACTTCTCTCTTCACTTTCAGACTAACCTGATTTCCCAGAATACCCAGCAAGAACCCCAGAAAACATGCATGGTCTTGTTTTATCCAGGTCTTGCGTGTTTGTGCCAACAGAGAAAACATAAGCAACGGAAAGCATGTGGGAAACACAATCTTGTGTACAGCAAAAATGCTGATAAGCATTTCCTTAAGTCTTTGTGAAAAACTGAGAGGAGAAGGACTCTGCAATTGATTGCAAATTGGATTTAATCACAACATGTCCTTCTGCAATTTTCAATCACACACAGTGCAATATTTATTCAACCTGAAATGTGTCAGACCAGATGAACCAGATGAACTTTTTTGCAGTAGATGTTTTCTGCTCTACACCAGTGTTACTCATCTCTGCTCAAGCTAAGAGCCAAATTGTTAGAAACTACCTTTGCAAGAGAAACTATCTGAGTGGTAAAATGTGGCAAAAATGGCAAGAAGTAGCAATAAAGATAAGTTTAAGGTGGCGTAAATGGTAAAAAAGAAGCAAAAAATGGGAGAGAGCCTTGAAAATGGTTAAGGAGTAGCAAAACTTTTCAGAAGCGCAGCATCTTTTATTGATCTTATGTAATATTCTCATTTTCTGAGACACTTGATTTTGGGTTTATTATCTGTAAGCTGTGATCATCACCATTTCAAGATATAAAGACTTGAAATAACTTATTCTGTTTAGTGAGTTTGTATATTATGTGGGTTTCACTTTCTGAAATTAGTGACCAAAAAATATTGAACTTTTTCATGATATTCTAACTTATTTTAGATGTACCAGTACATATACACTGCAAAAACAGAAATCTAAGAAAGTCATTATGTCTTAATTGTAGTAAAAATTGTCTTATTGTTCTTAATTTGAGCCACATTCACCAGATCAGGTCATAAAAATGTCTTATTTCAAGTTTTTTAAGACAAAAATGAGGTGTAAGTTGCTTGTAACAAGTCAAAAAAATCTTCCAAAAACAGTTCCTTTAGTGTATTTTCTTTTCAGACATTTTTGAGACACTTGATTTTAGGTTTTCCTTATCTGTAAGCCATAATTATTAACATTTAAAGAAATAAAGACTTGAAATAACTTATTCTTTGTTTTATAAGTCAAAATAAAATATTAATAAGTCCCTTGGTCTTATGTGGGTTTCACTTTCTGAAATCAGTGACCCAAAAATATCGAACTTTGTCATGATATCCTATTTGTTTTAGATGTACCAGTACATGTAAAAAGGGTTTCTTTTGTGTATTTTTTTTCACAAGAATTCTGCTTTTCTCCCACATGTATGTTCTTCTCATTCAAAATGAGAATGAAAGACAAGCAAAAATAAAATATTGCAAAATAAATTGCAATTCAGATGTAGGGAAAAATAATCGCAACCAGGCTATTTTTGCAAATCATTCAGCCCCATGTCTTCATGACTTCACACAGACATTTTACCAGAGGGAAAATGGCAGAGAAAAGTCTTATGCATGTGTGTAAAGAGCTTCATTTTACCCACAGTGACCAAGCACTCACAGAGAACTCACAAGTCAAAATGAAGCACTTCTGTGTGTTGAGAAGGTCAGAACTCTCCATCTGAACCCTCATTCAGCCCACACCCACCCTGACTCTGCATCCACCAGAAGTGGGACTTGAGAAAAACTCATTAAAGCTGACATTTGCTCTCACAGCTCACCTGCTCTGCAGCTCAGACACTGACAGGTAGAACAAAATGTTTATAAAGCAGAGACGCTGAAGTGGAAAGCTCGGACTCTGCAGAGACAATAAGGACCCTTCAATCGTCTCCGGTGTGTCTGACTGTCGTTGTTCAGACTGATGGAGGCACCGCAGCGAAGGGCCACACTCCTGCTCACGTATCTACAGTTAATGGTTCAACTTCAGTACAATCGGAAGCCGCCTGTATCTACAGCTCATTTACTCCGCTGATAACTACTGTACAGATTAGACAGGAGAAGAATCCCAGCTATTAGTGAGCATGTTTCAGGCCTCATGTGAAATCCACCTTATCACAGCCTGTTTGTTGTCAGTTACACACACACACACACACACACACACGCACACACACACATCTATCTCAGCTCTTCCTCCCCTCTCGCCTCGTCCTGACAGAGTACAGACTACTGTAAACCTCAGAATTCCTCTCCGATAAGAGCTGCTGCAGCGGAGACCACACTCTCTAAACTTTCTGTACGACATGATGGAGGGGATCATCAAGCGAAGTATAGCTTTGAGGATTTGTGGTGGAAACATTTCATACATTTCAACAGATTTCTCACTGTGTTGAAATACAGCTTCACAGAAAAAACAGTTACTCTTTGCAGGAACATACGCTGACCTCCCCACTTCATTACCCAGCAGCCCTCAGTTCAGGGAAAGTTTAAGAACAAATGCAGATATAAATTTATATTTCACAAAGTTTATTTAAAGTACTTTCTATTCCAATATTTTTACATCTAAACAATTCTCTTGAAAATGAAGCTTTTTCAAACAATCTGAAGGGTAAAAAAATGTTATAAAAATAATGATAAGAGTTCACGTGTGTCAATGAAGTTCTTACAAGTCTTTTTTCCGTTCAACCATCAGATGTCAGTTTAACATCCTGATGAATAAAAAAATTTAGATAATAAGGATTTTAGAGACCCATCTAAATTTATATTGATATACCTGAAAATGTAGGTTTAATAATCACTTATTAATAATAACCTATTATAATCACCTATATTTTTTTTACTTTTCCCATATCGTAAAATTTGTTGATTGGGAGATTCAAGATTCATTTATTCACCGACCGTTGCACATGTTTCAGTATAAAAGATTTTGCCTTTCAGTTACATCCCACAACCAAAGAAACATAAAAAAGACATAGACATATTATATGGGGAGGACGGGAATGCTGTAGATTAAAAAAATCTCAGGGGATCAACAAAGTATTTCTCACCCTGAATCTGATATTAAGTCTAATAAACACAATCTACTAAAACTAAGACAAAACCCCCTCATCCATTACTTAAATGGTTGGAAATCTTGAATAGGTGACAAACAGATTTCTCTAGTTGAAATAAATGGTAAAAGCTGTGTACAGATTTTCTTCCGCAATCTGCTCCTCCATAACTAACTGGGCACAAATATTTTGATCAATTTCCTATGAAGTATCACAAAAAAGCAGACCAACAGTTCCTCTTCAGTCTAATATGATACGATGGATTTGGTCAATGATCTAGAAAAGCTTTAACAAGACGAACACACTTTTCTTTGATAGTTTCAGCCTCCACACTGCGGCTCTCTCCTCTCTGCAGACGGACAGTATTGTGTACCGTTACACAACAGCACATGCCTGAGGATTAACATGGGCCCTGTCCTGTCTGTACGTGAGGCTGCAGGGGGCCACGAGCTATTGTCACAGCTGTGTCACAAAACACACAAAAATTCAGCAAATCACAACTTTAGCTTCCACTGCCAGAAAACAGCCGTCAGGAATGAGGTCACTGCAGGCGTCTGTCAAAGAACCTGAACAGCTTTAATTCATACGTGTATACTGAGAATAACTTCAAATGCTGATTTTAATAAGGGCTGGGTTTAAGTGCATCAAAACAAGTGCCCATACTTTAATGAACATGTCCCTCAGTAACCCAGTCATTTATTATAGCTCTTACAAATTATGGAGTCCCACAGATGGATTAATAAAACCACACCGCAGGAACATGACCTCATACTGCTTTCTCTGCATGACAGCAGGGTCGCCTCTAATAACCCAACGACTCTTTTCATCACTCAAAAAAAGACCTCGAGTTCACTCACATTTTTTCAGTCGTTTCTCAGCTGAATTCTCCAGAGAAAACTCCAGCTCTGTGCAGAAATGTTGGTAAAAATCTGAGTCTCTCGGGCACTTGAGGACACGTGGAGACAGGAGGGGCTGTTTTTTAAGCAACAAGTGTTTTTTGTTGGCACTCAAGCTTCATTTTAGGTTGGGACCCCCCCCAGTACGGTCCAATACTTAGTACCACTAGAAGATTCAGTGGTGATACTCAGCACCAGTAAGACGGTAGAGCGGCTGACTGCTTTAAAATGCTAATTCAAAACCATGCAGTCATGAAAACTACGGTACTTTGACTGTTTAAAAATTCCTTTTAACTTATCCTGAATTCTTTCTGAACTGCCTGTGCTGTGATTAAGTCCTTGGATGGAGACATTTTTCCTCATGATTTCAACTTCTTATCAAAAAATTCTGATATTCTATCTCAAAATTTTGACTTTTGAATTAATAGTTTTGACTTTTTATCTCAAATTTTGATATTTTTTCTCAATTTTTTAAATTTGTATCTATAAAATTTGACTTTCTTCCTCATGATTTCAACTTTTTATCTCAAAAATCTGATATTCTGTCTCAAATTTTGACTTTTCAAGTAATATTTCTGATGTTTTATCTCAAGATTTACAGCCTATAGGAGCCAAAAAAAGAAAATCTTAAAAAAAAGCCAAGTTCTCTTCCTTTTTGTTTAACTGGCAAAAATGGGCTTCTATAGATGAAGGTTTAGTACCAGCAAGAATTTAACTCTACTTTCACTCCTGGGGACACCCTCAAAATAACTAATTCACAAAGTTTTACACAGACTTGAAATAAAAATGTTTCAAAAGCAATGGATTAAAAAGTGACACGTTAAAAATCTGTTCTTCCCGACACTCTTTGTGTTTTGTGTTTGTCAAATAACCAAAATTAGGGATAACCCAATCAGGTGCATGTCCCCTGGTCTTGTTACAATTTGAATATTCTGAATATAATTGAATATTACAAAGGATTAGTGTCTGACTCTTTGAAGCACAAATGTTTAAGGTTTTAAATGTTATTTCAAATTGGTGATTGCAGCTTTACCACTTCAGCTGCAGGAAACGATCACACTGTATTCAAATGTGGCTCTTGGACTGTTTTCACGTTCTAATTTGAAGTATTTCCACACTACTGACATTTAAGCCACACAGTTGCTGATGCTTATGTAACAGACTTTACTGCGTTTGTTTTTTTCTCCTTTTTGAACCATATGTCAAGGGCTGGGGACCAAACTTTAGTTCTTTCATAGCACGGACCAAATTATGCCTTGTCTTTCAGGGCCAAGTTTCGATAATCAAAGGGTTAACCACATGATCAAGATCCAATAACACCACCGGTGATTGGCTGAAATCTTACACAGGAAAGTGTTGCTACCTGAGCAACTTTGGCACTTTATTTAGCAACTTTTCCAACCCCTCTAGCAACTTCACCGTTGCCAAAAAAAGTGACAAATCTTGCAACTTTTCAGGAGTTTGGAGACTGACGTGAATGTATGTATTAAACCCCAGCACCTTCTATTTCTCAGTGTTATTTACTTCTAATGTAAGACAACTGCTGGGGGTGGAAAAATACTGAGGCTGGAAAATAAAATTCAAGATTTGTATCATAATATGTGATGTAATTTTCTTTTTGTTGGAATTAATATTATAAAACTGGTTTCCAAAAAAGTACCGAAGTGAAGGTATCGATATTGGTAAAGGTATTTTGATTGATACCCAGCCCCACAGACATCAGTGTATGATGTTGTAAAGCAGATGTTATTGATGTAATGTCGAAAGCCAATGTAAATAATCAGATGAGACAATCGGCTAATGTCATTCAAAAATACACAGATTAGCTCTAAACAGATTGCTGAGATCAGGATGAGTACATACAAAACTTAAGATTGTTTTTTTTGGTAAGATAAGTAACTAACACTAAAGCTCCGACCTAAAACATTGTCTCCAGGTATTAAATGAGACTCATTTTGGCTCTAATGAGACTTTAGTTTGGACTGACACAACAGAACAGACAGTTAAAGTTTGTGGATGGCCTTAAAGTTATGATTACATGTGAAGTTGTGTACAGCCTGATATGAAAAACAACTTTCTTTAACTTCAAATCAGAGATTTACAACACAAAAACATGTGACAACACTTGCCCAAAGAGAAACAAACAGGACTCCAAGATCACAGTAATGTTTGTTGACGCCTTCGCCCCAGTTTGAGTTATTAATTAAAAAGAACAATTTCAGCTCATTCTCTAAAAACAAATCACAAAGAATAACACAATCCACTTTCTTCTCTGTGTCTCACTGCCGCCTCTGTTTGCAGCAGAGTGAGTTAATGAGGGGAAATGCAAAACGTGGGGAGACTGAGCCTTTGAGGCCAAAGCCTCCCTCATATAATGGCCGAGCAAAGAAAGGGGAGCTTTGTTCAGTGCAACACAAGCAGGTTCCTCTTTAATGACTTCATGTGCACGCCAATCACTTACGCCACACAATCCCATCATGAGGCCACACAACACTTTTCAGGACGTCTCCATCATGTGAGCTGCAGACGCACGTGACGTGGTTTTTCTAGAAGCTGAGATTTGGTTGGGCAGGTAACATCTCAGGGGCCGAAGCATGAAGTCATTTCAGTTTTTAAGGTTGTTTCAGAGGAGGGGCAAAGACGCTCTCACTCCACAGAGAGTTGTTGTGTTATCAAGAGAACAAAACTTTTTAGACTCTGTTAACGCTTTTGAGGAGCTGTAGTCCAAAGCATTTATGATTGTGACTTTCTCTGAGGCTGTGGTCTAACATTATCTTATACAAAATGACAGGAATTGAGAATCAGACTTACTGTGCTTAAGTATTTGGGTCACATGAGCCGAGAATGAGTCAAAATATTTGACTTTTCCTGCAGGTTCAGTTAAAAAAGCAGCATAGTCGCATGTTTGGAATAGCTGGGTGTCAGTTTAAACTCTGGTAATAGGAGCTGTTCAGGTGGATTTTACTGAAAATGGAGCTTTCACCAGAAAAATAGAACATAAAAAAGGTTGTTTTTTCTCTTTTTAAACAGTGAATTATTTTCTTTTTAGAATATAAGAAAGTGGTCACATAATTCTAACAAGTAATTCTCTGTGTCATAGATGGGAAAATCTGAACCAAGTAATCTGTAAAAATGTAATCAGATAAGTTAAAATTGGCACATAATCTTCAATTACTCAGCATGAAAATACTTTAATCTGCAGACACGCTTTAAAAAAGGATGAGGTTATATATAAGGACTGGGTTATTTTGATGCCTGCTGATTTATATTTTATGACAGGAGGGCTGCTCTCTCTCAGATGGTCCTACAAGTGCTGCACTCAAACACACAGGATGTTTCCTTTACTGTGACACCTTAACCTCCTTAAGTTTCATTTTTGTACATTTTTCTAAGATGACACGTCTTTGATGACTTATGAGCGGTTGTCAAACATTCCTACTAAGAAATCTGTCATTTAAGTTCAATCATTTCTCCACATGTGACTCATTCATAGGAAGTGCAGCTGACGGCAACAGTTTCAATTTGACAGCAAGACTGTGAATGAATGAGAATGGACAAAGAGGAAGACACCAGGCCACACATCATGTGTACAGGATGTGATGAACGAATTGGAAATACTTTAAGCTACTGAATTATCTTCTGTAACTCTAGGCTGCAGATTTCAAAATAAAAGTCTGACTTTATATCAGAAGTTGCACCCCTGATAGAAAGTAGACTCTTCTCGTTCTTTTAGCTCCAGCTTCAACTTTTCAAACCCCTGCGTCAACTACCCTTCAGGTGGTGCCGCTGATATCGCTCAGCAAAGACACAACCTCGATGTGATACAAACTGAGCCCGGTCTTTTTAGAAACAGCAGACAGCGGGGGCCTGCTCGGTGTCAGATGTCGACAGGGACCAGTTGCCAGAGCCTGAGCCTCGACTGCCTCTCAGGCTGCAGCAGCTGTGTCTTCTCAGTCTTCACATTCCTGCAGGACAGGCCCACTTTACTCTCATCACCTGTGCTGATCTGAGGAGGGACGAGCTCTCAGAGGAACCGCACAGCTACTTCAGTTAAAGTCATTCACTGTAACGTTTTGCAGATACTGATTGGAGTGATTCTGGTACAGAAAAGAAACATCACTTGAAGACAGTCTGTGTGGAAAACTCCCCAAAACATGTCTGGTTTCTGAGTCAGGCAATGCTTATTCAATAACTTCCTATTTCTTTACTTTTAGATAAAAATGTGGTAGTTATTTGCTTGTTTTTAAGTCAACACAGTTCTTTAGTTACAGTATCAGTCTCCTTAATCGCAGCAGTTAAAACATTTATTTATGAGCTTAACATCAGGCATTATCATGAACTCTGCTTCAGACTACCAATGAAATTATCTCAATCGAACAGTGAACGGACAAAACAAACTCAGTGATCGAACTGGGCAAATAATTGTTAAGAGGATTAAATTGCAATATTCCAATCCCCAGAACCCCAGAAAACATGCATGGTCTTTTTGTATCCAGGTCTTGTGCGTTTGTGCCAACAAAGGAGACATAAGCAATGGAAAGCATGTGGGAAACACAATCTTGTGTACAGCAAAAATGATGATAAGCATTACAGTCTTCATGAAAAACTGATAATGAGGACATAAGAGGAGTAGGACTTGGCAATTAATTGCAACATGTCCTTTTTTTCAATCGCAGACAGTGCAATATTTCTTTCACCTGAAATGTGTCAGAATATCAGATAAATGTATTTGCAGTAGAAGTTTTATGCTCTAAACCACTCTTATTCAACCCTGCCCAAGCCAAGAGCCAACAGCAACAATCTAAGTGGTGAAAAGTGGCAAGAAACAGCAAGAAGCAGCAATATAAACAAGTTAAAGGTGGCAAGTATGGTCAAAAAACAGCAAAAACTGTGTGGAAAGGGGAGAAAATTTAGAAAAATACCTTTAAATCTTCTTATTTTATGAATAAACAGTTGGATTACAGAACCTCTCTAGCAGTCTTGAGGCAAGTCTAAGGCAAAATAAAGGATTATCAGAGAAGAACAGTTAAGCACTGTAACTACAAATTCATGCAAAGTAGCACAAACATTACGCAAAGTCTTGAAAAGTACAGCAAGCTTTCTTAAAAGCATCCTCTGCACGGTGAGACCTGCCAGTGTCCACTGAGACCTGCAGCCATGATTCAGCAGCTTCTTCACCCCATCAGACCTCCCTGTTCTCTCACAGCTGCTTTGCACTCTTTATTGCCTTCTCTGCATTATTAGCAGCATTGTCTGACCTCCACTAAATAATACATGTAAACATTTACCCCACCCTGCTGCTGCTGCTGCTGCAGAGTAAAGCTTACAACAGAGCACAGCTTGATACTCCTCCCTAATGAATCAGCGTATGAAAGAGCAGAGACATGGGTGAGTTATTTTGAGGAGTGCTCAGCTCTAATTGACAGATGTTCTCAGATTATTTCTCTTCTTATGTTATATCATCCAACAAATACATCAGTGTTCTTAAACCAAACCATCTATTTTACAATAAACCACTCACAAATGTATGATCCCTTGTTAAACTACCTCATTTGATATCTGCATCCTTGCACTATTACTACATTTTTTTTAGCCTGTAACTATTAGTCTTGTCTTTTTGCAATTTTATTGTGTTTAAAGTTGATGATAATATTTTATATGCAAAATTTGTATTATTATTATTTTCCCTTTTTATGCTTTACTATTACCTGTACAAGAGAGCACAGTATACCAAAGCAAATTCCTTGTATGTTCATACCTGGCCATTAAAGTTGATTCTGATTCTGAAAAATCTGTGACTTATACAAAGATGTATAAAGTTATTAAACAAATTCAGGGTTTTATAAAGGGCAATTCCACCTTTTTAAGAGGGTAATGTCTGTGAAGTGACAAGTCACAGAGCAACAACACAACTTTTCACACTGTGACAATTCATTCAACAACAGCGCAGACTGAGCGCACACACACACACACACACACACACACACACACACACACACACACCTTGAAAGCATCGCAACCCAAACCCGATCTTGCAAATCACAGCACATTAAAAAAAAGCGAGTTTCTTGCTTCCACTTCACAGCCTCTGAAACTACAACATCACTTTCTTACCCCCCAAAAACGAACAGCAAAGTGGGATCCAAGTTTTGTTGTCTCCTCTCCGGACGGGGTTGCAGCAGGAGCCACACACACACTTGTAGCCACACAAAAATGCTTAAGTCTCTTATTTAATTCCCTGCATTCCCACTGATTTAATTTGTTTCCTCTTCACTTCTTCTGGACGTGTCTGGAAAAAAACTCCTCGATATTCAAGTCCGAGCTGGAAACTTGTGCATATTTATCCGTGCGTCTTCGCTGTTTGGATGTAATTAATAAAAGAGTCGTCCGCGGATCGGTGGCTTCGGTGACGGTCGCTGAAAACTCTGCCGTGCTAATCAGTGCGGCCACTCATGCACGCGCACTAGTCCGCGGTCACGCTGCTCCGGGGCGGGGAAATAACATAGTGGGGGGAGGAAACAGCAGACAAACCTCCAGGATAAACCCGAGGGGGGGTGACAACAACTGAGTTCACTGCGATAATAACAGATTCTCCTCCTTATAACGATGATTTAAAGGAACAAGCCGCTGTGAAACAGAACATGTTTATCCGAGCTGGGAACCGTCCCGTCCAGAGAAGGACACTCTTGCGCATGCGCATTAGCACCAAAACACAGAGGCGTGAAGATGAAGCGTAAAAGGATGTTACATTGGATTACATTGTGCGCCATCTTTCTGAGCCCTATCCAGTTACTTTAAGTGTCATGCGTTCATGGGGCGTCGGAATTATTGACTTTTAAAGCAGCAGAGATCTCTTAATGGCACCTGCTCACTCAATTGGACAGATCTTTTTTTAAAAGCTGGTGAAAATTAACATTGGGCTGGTGCTAAATGGCCAAAATGTAAGATAAAAATTTGGCAGCCTTTACCATAGTTTTGCATGGGAGTCCAATGTGCTAGTTAAAGAAATAAAAATTAGATTAGGCTTTGTCGACTTTAAAAAAAAAAAAAAAAAGTCCATATCAAGTCAAAATTTTGAGAAAATATATCAAATTACGAGACAAAAAAAATGCTAAAATATTGAGAACAAAAGGTCCATGTTTTTAGGTAATTACTTTGACTTTGTATCTCAAAATCTCAGTTTAAAATGGGGAAAAATAAATAAATAGATAAATCTCAACAAACTTGCTTTTTTGATTTTTTGATTTTTACCTGGCACAAATTGGCTTCTATAGCTTTGATATCCCCACGCATTATCCACTTATGTATAATTGTCCATGATTGCTACCAGACTATCTGTACAGCAGAGGATAAGAACCACTGGTGAAAAAAATTAAAAATGAAGGTCCAATAATTTTTAAATTATTATTCTAGGAGGGAAAAGTCAGTATTTTAAGATAACAATCTGAATTCTGACATTTAAATAAGATTTCTGAGTCTAAATAGTTGAGAATATAAAGTCAGAATTCTGTGATGAAAGGAAGAATTCTGACCTTTTTCTCAGATCAATAATTAAAAAAAAAAATGCTGGACCTTGTTCTATATTTTTCATTTTTTCAAACCAGTAGCATTTATCCTTATATTTATTGAGCTTCTGAGTAATCTGCACCTTCGACTTGAAACTTATTGCAAAATAAGTTGACACTCATGATTTTCTTCCATTTTTGAGTTAAATTCTCTGCAATGTCATTGTTTTTACTTCATATTTTTTTCTGCTGCTTTGTATTGTTTTGTTATGATTTTAGTTGTCTTGACCGGGTCGACCTTGAAATGAAGCTTTAATAACAACGGGAGCAACTTGGTTAATAAAGGTTTGATAATGGGTTGAAGTCTTTGGAAGTTAAAACTCCGAGCATCTTACTAGGACGTGAACGCATCTTTGGCCGCAGCGACATACCAGGAAGTAGGAGAGAAATTACACGGCGGCTGTTTACACTCTGAACACCACATAATTTATATGTTTGTTAAACAACATTTGAGTCTTAATTCCTACTAAATATTACGCATCAAAACAATAAATTTTTTTTTAAATATTCATTTGCGTACATGTTTTTCTTTTCTTCTCTTTAACTGTTGACTGAAAGAGTTTTAAAATTCCTTCCACGTTATGAAACAAACCGTTACCGGGCCAACAGTGGACAGCGCGCGTAACGTGTCGCAGCCGTTGACGTCCTCCTCTAACGTTAGTCATTGCAATGAGGGACAAGGCTGCAGTTTTCGTGCCACTTTTGATTTGAATGTGTCATTTACAGGTATGGACATTGAATCAGCTCCTAATAATGTGATGTGACAGTTCATAGGTGATGTTTTCAGGACTGAGGTTGCTGTTGTGATGAGTTTCTGTAGCTTCGTGTGATGGTTAAAGCAGTGTGGAGCTAGCTCATGCTAAATGTAAAGACTATTTCAGCTCAGCAGCAGCTGCTGAGAAAAAAAAAAACGATGAAGTAAACGCATTGCAGTAATGTGACACTCTGCAGTGGCATCAAGAGCCACCAGCACCATGTAGTGTCTAAGTTTTAGCAGAACATTAAAACTATCTTAGTTTAACACCTGTCTGTGGCTTAACACGAACAGGTCAAAGAAACGTGTTTGCCCCCTTTAAAATCTACTTTTATAAGTTTAATTAATAGTTTACCTCTTTTTTTCCATGCAAAGAAGTTTAAAGAAACATGCTATGAATTCTAAGTTGTCAGTGAATCATTTTAGTTTCAAATTTGTGACCTTTTTCTGATTTGAAACTACATCATATTGCACCAAATATTTGTGGTGAAAACAGTCACAGGTTTGCAAAATATTCTGCCACCAGTAAACACAGTTATTTCTGTGAATGCAGGAGGTATTTAATGTAAATGTTCTTCTGTTTATATTTATCTTTCTTTCCAGGGTTCCTACACATCCTTAAAAAAGTCTTAAATTCATTAAAATGTTATATTGTTGGTCTTAAATAAAGTACTCAAAGGTCTTAAATTTGTCAGGGTAGGATTTGTTGATGTTTTATTGATCCTATATTTTTTGTGAGACTTTTCGCGAAGAAGATATAGAGTGAAAACTGTCTTACAAGTTGCTGATATAATTTATCTGCACTTTTACATACAGATATTAACCAATGAGCACATTTATGTTCAATGGTCACTCAAAGAGTAAACTGGACTGAGTCTCATTAAGTGACACGTTATTACTTAGCTGTAATGCAGCAGCACCCCCAAACAATTGTCCATAATTATGTGTTTTTGGTCTAAAATTTAATTCTGAGTGGCATTAAAAAGGTCTTAAAAAGTCTTAAATTTGACTCGCAAAAACCTGCGGGACCCTTGCTTTCGCCTACTTCTTCCACTTTGCATCTTCTTCCACAAATTCCAACCTATTCAGACCAATCAAACTTCAAAACGTTCATCTCATTCAGGACACGTGTGCTATGACTTTTCACATCCGTTTAATGAACACTTTTAGAGATATTTCCCTTTTTTCATGACTTCAGCCTCATAGGAAATGAATGCAGAATTGACAGATTTCAGGAAATCTTTCAGCTTCACTCAAACCCTTCCCATTCAGCCAGAAACTTTATTCAACCTGCAAAATGTACAGCAATCTTTTGGCTTTCTTCAGTATGTTTCAAAATCTTCAAAGCATTTATAGTTTCTTCCCAATCTGCCTTAAATGTCTCAAGGGACTTTCTGAGAGATTTACAAAGAATTACTCTTTTTAACGTACGTTTTCTGACATCTACAAGCATAATTTCTGACATGAAAAAGTTTCTCCTGAGCCTCAGGATGTTCAGGGAACTGTCATTTTTAGGATGGCACTTATAGATTTGGATAAACACAGCAATTTCAGACCATGACTTCAGTGTAAATCTCTTGTAAACCAGCATACTGATGACAGTTGTCATGTTATGATCACCATGGCAACATCTGGCTTCAGATAGTTGTCAGCTGACAGGTAGATGTGTTCAGATACTTTTACAGTATTTTCAAGGTCAAACTCCTCAACCTTCTGTCTTTGGGTGAGGCACTGAAAGCTTTAATTTTAGGAGCAGAAATAGTTCAAAGAAAAAAAAAAAACATTCCTTAAAAATTGGAAAACGATGAGAGTAGACCTGTCAGGATAACAAATTTTGCTTTTGTCCCAGAAATAATTGCGATAAATGATAATATTGCCGTTTCGATACCATTTTTAACTGATATAAAAATAATGGTATAATAGTGCAAGTACACCCTTTTAACGATGTAACCTTTTATTTCTTAAGAATACTTAAAATTGGATTATATTATGAAAAAAGACATTGTAAATACCCAAAATAAATAATCAACACAACCAAAAACAATTAATAAACTGGACTGTCGGTCTCTGTTAACAAAAAAAATGCCCTTGAATAAAAACCACACAAAACTGAAACAATAAAGTATAAAGTCTCTGTAAATAAAATTACATTTCAATATATATGAAACATTAGACTCAGACATTAAGATATTGGACCTTTGTAAACAAAAAAATGTGCTTGAATTAAAACCACACACAACCAAAAGCAAAATATAAGAGAGACTCTGTTGCTGATTAGAGCAAAGTAAACTCATTATCCAGTGTCTTTGGTGAATAAAAACTTATCAAGCCCATTTTTAATCATAGTGCAATGAACTGATTTATTGGTTATTGTGACAGGCCTAGATGAGAGTATAAAAAATGTTTTTCTCTCCCTGTGTTTGACAGACTGACACTTAAAGAACTGGAGGATGGATCCTGTCGTGCTGAGCTATCAGGACAGCCTGCTGCGGCGCTCTGACGTGTCCTTACTGGAGGGACCTTACTGGCTCAACGACCAGGTCATTGGTTTCGCCTTCGAGTATTTCGCCGCGGAGCGTTTCAGGGTCCTGGGAGACACCGTGACCTTCATTAGCCCGGAGGTCACTCAGTTCATCAAGTGTGCTTCCTGTCCCGATGAATTAGCGATATTCCTGGAGCCGCTGGATCTCTCCTCTCGTCGCTGGGTCTTCCTCGCCGTTAACGACAACTCCAACCAGAGCGCCGGGGGGTCACACTGGAGCCTCCTGGTCTACCATCACACCTCCAACCACTTTGCTCACTATGACTCGCAAAACGGGAGCAACTCTTTGCACGCGCGTCGCATCGCCAGCAAGCTGGAGCCTTTCTTAGGAGCGGGGAGGAAAGCTCTGTTTGTGGAGGAGCCCTGCCCGTCGCAGCAGAACAGTTATGACTGCGGTATGTATGTAATCTGCATCGCCGAGGCCTTATGCGAGAAGGTCAGGGTGGAGGGCTCGCCTCGTCTTCCAGTGCACATCATCACCCCGGCCTACATCACTCAGAAGAGGACGGAGTGGTGCAGACTGATCCAGAGCCTCGCTCAGACTGACCTCTGCTGTGCTCTGTCGTTCCCTTAGCACGCCGATTCCTCCTCTTTATGCAGAACAGCTTCCACATATCTACTGCTGGAGCATCTGAATGCACCTCTTGAATACAGAATATAAATATATATGATCAAATCTATTTCTATTTCAGCATTATCACAAAAAAAAGGTACACAAAGAGGATTCTCTTGTGATGGATTGACCATTTGGTGTGATGTTTATTCCTTGTATATGCACAGCAAAATACAATAGTTAAACAAGAACACCAGCATGCCTATAAAAGGACTTTGCTCCCGAGTTCATATTTGGGTGAGAAAAGAGAAGATTTCATGTGGAGGAGGGAGACGCACAGACTTTTCTTTTCTCCATTGTTCAATTTTGGAGCGAATGTAGAAATGTTTACACAGATTATTGCTCAGGGTCATTTTAAATGAACTAAGATTGACAATAAGAATGTGAATTTTAATTTCAGCTCCGTCTTTATTTCAAATCTGTCCTGGTCTCGTTTGTGAAACTTGTGTTTCAACTTTCAGACGTTTAACTTTTAAAGCATTTAAAGAAAACTGCTGTACGAGGACGGAAAGCTCTTGGTGAGTGTTGATGTGACGATGAGTGCTGGAATGTATGTTACGTCGACACAAGAGGAAAGTATTAAACTCATCGTACGTTAATCTAATAAATCATATTTGTCACGTTTTCAAGACAAAAGTGTGAACTTCTTTTCCATTAGTGAAGCCTCTACGTCTATTACTATATAACCACTGAGAAATAAGACAAAATTCACTTTGACTTAAAATATTCACAACACTATGAAAGTGTGAAAGCACTAACAAGAGTCATTCAGTGTGTGCTAAAAACATTATTTCCAACCCTGCTGTACCAAAAGCTTATCATTCCATTTCAACAAATCGTATTATTGTGGTGAGAAAGAAAGTAATCGTACCAGAATAGAATAAGTTGATGGATTGCTGAGGCACTAGAGCAGCAGACTGTTCACTTCATTGTGTTCACTCTGCAAGAAACTATACTGAGGTCAGTTTATGAGCCTGAAACATAAATCATGTATAAAACACCACAGCTTTCAAAACCTCCTGACAACACAGGAAGCAGTTGAAAGTGTCATTGAGTATTATAGTTTATATTAAGAGAGCACAGACTGTAAGAGTGAGACTGTGGCGTATTTATGACCAAAGATTACTTTATCACTTAGAGAAGGATTTAGAGTTTCAGCTTTGAGATACCACCCTCCAGCTTTCATCTTACAATTTATTAAACATGGCACTGAAATCAATTATGGTCTAAATTATATTAACTTTCTGTCAAGTGCTCAAACAAAACCAAAGTTTATCAACTAACATCTCACTAAACTACAAATGTGGATGGGTTATTTATATAAAGTTAAAGCTCTGCACATCCTGCAGAAACTCAACAACAGCTCATGACTTTAAATGAATGTATTTATAATGACGTGAAGATGTAAAAGTTCAAAAAACACATAAGAGGACACAAAACTAATAGTCCAGAATGCGGGATAAGAAATAGTTGCAGCTAAAAAAGTTGTTTGCTATGGAAGCCCTGAACAGTCATGAT
Source organism: Thalassoma bifasciatum (assembly GCA_008086565.1). NCBI lineage: Eukaryota > Metazoa > Chordata > Actinopteri > Labriformes > Labridae > Thalassoma > Thalassoma bifasciatum. The sequence goes on along the minus strand of RPOG01000674.1, from coordinate 187,367 downwards.
TTTATACAGTGAATTAAAATTGCCCTGTTTTCTTAAATTAAGGGGTTAATATCAATTGTATTTCAAGATAACAAGCTATTTCTGTAGTAATCTGAAGAGGAAGCGCTGTTTAAAAATGAAGAGAATGAAAAACTGGATTTTTGTATATAAATACATTTTTCCACATATGAAGTCGAAATTTTCAGGGGAATTGTAAAAATTTCAACTTTTTCTCATAATTTATCTGAAAAGAATGGCTTTTCATCTCATAATTTTAACTCCATTTTCTCAAAGTATAGACTTTTTACCACAAACCTTTGACTTTTTATCTCACAATAATAGCTTTTCAACACATATCTTTGACCTTTTAGCTCAAACGTTTTCTCTTTATTTCACTTTTTATCACAAAATGTTGACTTTTTGTCTAAAAATTGGACTTTTAATCTAATAACTTTGACTTTTTATCTCCAAATTTTGACTTTTAACCTCATGACTTTGACTTTTTATCTCATAACTTTGACTTTTTAATCTCCAAATTTTGACTTTCTATCACATAACTTTGACTTTTTATCTCCAAATTTAACCTTATTATCTACCAATTTTGACTTTTTAGTCACCAACTTTTGTCTTTTTATCACCAAATGCTGACTTTTTATCCCATCACTTTGACTTTTTATCTAAAAATTTGACTTTTTGTATCATTTCTTTGACTTTTTATCTCCAGTTTTTGACTTTTTAATCTCCCAATTTTTACTTTTTATCACATAACTGACTTTTTATCGCATAACTTTGACTCTTTATCCCATCACTTTGACTTTTTTATCTCATTGCTTTGACTTTTTATCTCCAAATTTTCACTTTTCATCTCATTACTTTGACTTTTTAATCTCTTAATTTGGACTTTGTACCTAAAAGTTTGACTGAATGTTGGCCAGTAAAAAGCTCTGCAGTTTACCTGTAAAAGTTCAATCACATTTCAGCATTTTCTGTCAGAGAGCGCAGTGCACGCAGCCTGAGCAAACCTAGACATTTTGGGTAATTCTATCAAATCCTCCTGACATTATTTTACCACCAAAAAGAACGACATGTTTGGGCAGAAAAGGACGTTTGGTCACATTGGCTCACACTGCCAGGTTACGAGCGCATATTTAATTTATAGTTTTCATCCTTGGGAGGAACCTGTCTTTGTTTAAAATTCAAGTAACAATTAAGACGACACTAAAAATAACTGAAGTATGATTTTTAACCAAGTGTTACGCAACAGGAATGTGACTCATTTTGTTAATTAACCACATGAAGAATGACCAGAAGTTGTCATTAGTCATATAAGATTAATCTGTTGGTTTTGTTTGTACGACGCCGCTCCTAAATCCAGTCCTTTTGGGCCGTTCCCGCCCTCTGCTCTCCCTCCTCTGGCATCCTGAGCACATCTCCATCTCACAGACATATTTCACCCCGAGCAACCAGTCAGACGAGCCACCAGAGTTTACTATTGTCCCAATAAAAGGCCACAAAGCTGAGGCATTCACCGCCCAGGCAGCACGCTGCATTAGTGAGACAAAGAGCCGGGGAAAGGCACATTAATTTAGACAGATTTGCCTCTAAGTGGCTGGTTTACAAAGTCTACTCCACAAATGTTTCCAGACAAAACCAAACCTGACTTTCTGTCTGTCTGTCGACCTCTCAGAGCTCGATGCTTACACCTACAGGAGCGCACAGAGGTTTTTGAAGCCACTTTGTTTTCAACTCAAACTGAGATGGATAAATTTAAATCCTCCCAAAATCTTGAACTTTGCGCTTTCCTTTTTTTTGGCAAACAGCTTTCAGTGGCACAAAACAAAGCTCCTTAGGATTGGTGATTTTGTTTTTTGTTCTAAATAAACAGAAGGCTTACAGATAATCACATCGTCTAAGAAAGTAGGACATTCCTCACTTTCAAGAGCCGTGACTCTTTAGAGTTCATGGAGGAGCATAAGCGACCAGATTAACACAGAAAATATCAGGGAACTTAGAGGTTTAACACACAGTAAGACTGGAAATAAAAAAGTAGAGCAAACGTGTGTCAACAAGCAGTCAGAAGTGATATAACAGGTCTTAATCTTTAAGAAATGACATGAAACCAGCAAAAAATTTACAAGTGGCTCAGTTACACCTGTGAGTAAAATAAGTTATTGCCAACAAGCAGGGGTGGATCTAGAAAAATATTTATAGGGAGGCAAGAGAGGGGCAGTCAAGTGTTAAGTGGTGGCAAAATGGCAAAAGACTATGTGCTGGATTAATTTAATATTCGTGTGACTATATTCTGAAAACACAAAAAGAGGACTCCCCACCAAAGACCACAAAATAGCTTCATAGCCCAAACATTTATGTAAAACACCCCCTCTTTATTTAACTTTAAAAAAATAGTATAATAGCAACATGAATCATGTATTGAAGCCAATTTCTGCCGGTGAAAAATATCAAAATGAAAAACTGGCTTTGTTGGGATATAAAGTCAAAAAAATTTTAGATTAAAAGGCAAATTTTCAACTTTTGCCCCATAAATTTTGACTTGGATATCTCAACTTATTGGGTTTCATCTCTTAACTTTGACTTTTTCATCTCAAAATTTTGATATTTTATCTCAGAATTTAAATTTTCATCTCATAATTGTGACTTTTTATCTCAAAAATTTGACGTCTAAGTGTAGAATTTTCACTTTGCCATCTCAAATGATTGACTTTTATCTCATAATTTTGACTATTTCATCTCTAAATTTTGGCTTTTTAATCTCAAAACATTTTCTTTGAATTAAATCTTTACTACTGGAGTGGCAAGGCTTTGTTTTAGGGGGGCAGCGGCCACCCTATGCCCCCCTGGTAGATCTGCCCCTGCCTACAAGTGTGAGATAAATAATCATCTTGTCTATGTTAAATGAAAAACAAAAACTCCACACTCTCATTACAGATACTGATAGAACAACAGCTGTGTTATTGTTGGAACAGGTTCAGGAATAAGTGACAGCAGCTCATTCAACATAAATACTTTAACATCTATTTCAACAACGCGGAAACTTCACAACCACATGATACATATATATATAGGATTTTTTTCTCACTGATAAACTTTGATGCATGCGCAAGGGAGAAAACATGTTTGTTGAAACTGTTTTGAGCTCTTAAACCTCATATAATTGACACTTTATGTAGAAATATACATGTGAGTGTCTCCATGTGTAAATGTAGACACACACAAACACACAATGCTGTTTGTGAACTCACTCACCCCTGTTCCTCACCACTGTTGTCCATAATTGATTTCAGGAGAAGCAGCCAAGGTCTCTCTTCCAAGATCTCCAGGTGGTTCATATTTACTCGTCAGATAAAGCCCCTCAGGCCTGGACGACGTACATATACATGCATTTAAACAAAAACCATACAATTTCCATAATGTAAGCTCAGAACTGTCTACGACCTTTAGTAACATGACATCATGTCCTGTCTCACCACATCTGCAACCAACTACAACAACGAGAATCCACTTTAGCTCCTTTAACACGAGCGACCAGTTCAATTAAAACAAGCAGCATCCTGACAAAAGGCCAAATCAAGACACAAACATCCTGGACTGTACTGTTTCCAGGTGTGCACGACTCTTTGAGGTGTCTGCTGAGGGCAAAGTAGGTCAAGTTCATATCACAACAACACATCAGAAATGAGAAGAGACAGCTAAAGTTGCTCTACTACAATGTGACACACAATTCCCTTTAGATTACAATCTGAGCTCTTTGTTCATAAACTGCAAAATGCTCAGGAAACAGATGAAAAATTTCTTGTTGTGATCTGATATGAAGGGATAATATTAAGTAAAAAATCTATCTTTGAAATAAATACAAATTGTCCTATATGCTGAATTCTTAATTTGATCAGAAACCAGGAAAAATGTCTCCTCTACTTTGTTGTGTTACTTATCATTACTGAGCCATAAATGAGTAGAGAAAACCAGCAGATAAACAGCTGAGTTTCCAAAAGGCATACACAGGTTTTTGTTGATTTTAGGATAAGTTTCACAAAATTCTAAGGTGGCCCTGAAGTGCAGAACACAACGAAAAAATAAGAAACAGCAAACAAAAACAGAGAGAATGGAAACATAAAAGAAAACACAAACACAAAAAGGAAAATGTAAACACAAAAAAGAGAATGCAAAAAAACAAGAAAAAACAAAATAAAACCCAAACAAAAAAAGAAAAACAAACAGAAAAAAGAAAACAGAAAAGAGAAAATATTAACACAATAATGAAAGGTGAAACCAAAAAGAGAATACCCAAAAGAAAAGAAAGAAGAAAAGAAAATGCAAACAGGAAAAACAGAAAAATACAAAAATGAAAACACTTACACTAAAAGAAAAAAAAACACATAATACACAACGAAAAAAGAGACAGCAAACGAAAAAACGAGAAAATATAAACATGAGATAGAAAACCTATAAAAGAAAAGAAGAAATGAAAAAAAACTTACCCAAAACACAAGAAGAGAAAACGCAAACAAAGACAAAAACACACGAAAGAGAAAACAAACACCCAAAATAAAGGCAAAACACAAAAAGGAAAATACAAAAACAACAAAAAACAGAAATACCCGAAAAAGAAAACACACAAAAACCCCACAAACCCTACAAAAGCAAAAAAGAAACAATACATTAAAAAAAAGAAAGCAGAAAAACACAAAATGAAAACACAATAGACAACAAAGACAACGCAAAACAGAAAAGGAAAGCAGAAAAACACAAAAAAAGAAAACAATACACAAAAAGTAAAATGCAAACAAAAAACAAAACAGAGAATTAAGGTGGAGTTTCAATCATGAGCGATACCTCACTACCACGGCTAATACAAACTCACGCCATCCATTTTGAGTTAATATTTTGCTTTGATGTGAAAACATGAAAACTTCACCCTCAGTTTCTTCATGTTCTGCCTCACACGCGTCTTCTACAAACAGCCTCTGCAGCTCGTGTCACTCAGTGAACTTGTTATCGAATCAAAGCCTCTGATTCTGGATGGAGTTTGTTGACTGAGTTTTTGGGAACCACACATCTTTCAGAGACGGGTTTACTGCACTGAATTAGGTTTGGTGTAAGGAAAACCAAAAACCCAAAGAGCTGATGAAGAGCAGATGTTAACACAGAGAGAACGATGGAGTAGGAAAGATGCAGCTATTTTATTTATACCTTTCTTTCAAAATGTAGCGAAGAATCTTTCCTTTCTACCATCAGACAGACTTGAAGTTTCATGTTTGTGCAGTGAATTGTTTTCACACATTGACTGGTTTCTCATTTCCCTCAGACTGAATTTCATCAGCTCTCCGGAGAATGGGTGTGAACTTGTTCCTCTGTGGATGGTGGGCACACGAGTGTAAAAATACAGTGAAGTTATCCAACTTGTTTATGAACAGAGGGGCGTGTCCGTGGTCACAGCCGACCTCCGTTAATCAAAACATGTGGTGTCACTGCAGTTTGCTCCTTTGAGCGCTACTGGCAGAAGATAAATGAAATAAATCAGCCGCCTGTTTGAAAAAGCTCAAAGATGCTTTTTCACATTTCAAACACAGGTGTAATGTAACAATGCTGGATGTTCAGACTAGAATGAGAAGAGTTTGTGGTACTTAAAATTCTGAAAAAACTTCTTTTGGCTTCATAATTGCATTTGCCTCACTGAGGAGGGTTTATAAGTCCAATTTTATCCACCGGGTGGTGCTGCTGTACAGAAATATTGTTGTTTGAAAGCTGTTGAAATATTATTGAAAATTGAGGAAAGAAAACAAATTTTACAGATTTAATTTCCACACGCTCGTAATCCTATTTTAATCAAGGGCTGTTAGTTGGACTATTATAAATTTATCAAAAGCCAATCACATATAATGAAAACAATACACAGACAACGATATCAAAATGTTTGCCTACTCGTGACAACATTACTCATATGAATCCTGATTTATATGAGCAAATATTTAAGCTGTAGCATTAAGAACTAGAAGACAGATTATCACCAACTATTTGGTTTGTGAGCACTGCCATTGAATAAATGGTCATAGCGAGAAAAAAAAAACATCAAACAGCTTCATTTTTTATGTTGTATCAATCTCCACGATTTTATAAACAATAACTTCTAAATAATACCCGGCTGGTTTACTTCCATATCTGCTTTGTGATTGGATAATCTGATTAATAAAACATGAATCATTGATGAAATGTGGGTTAGCAATGCAATTTCACCAGTTTTTTTCCTTTTTCTTTTGCAAATATACTTCATAGAGTTTATGTCAAAGGGTTAAAGCACCTGTATGAATCTTTCTTCCGAGTATTGTGTGCGTACCTGTAAACAAAGTGTAACCTCTTACATCTTTACTTGTAGTGTTTTTACAGAATTACGTATTAAAACAGTCAAATTTTATCATACTCTGTAAATATTTGCTGCAAAAAAAAAGTGAGCGAGTGTAACACCTACCCCCTCATATCTGTTAAAGGGATTAAAATCACAATATTTTCATCATCAACCTTGTCACTGATGAACTCATATGCTTTTGAAGGCCATCACTGTTGATTTTAGTGTGTTTCAAAATGAGTCAAAAATTCTTCATAGGAGCTTTAAAGAAAAATAAATAGTCTCAAAGCTTTTTTAGGCACTGCCATAAAAAGAAAATGTTCATCATTATGTCTTGATATTTGGTTCAAACCCCCTCGGATTGAAAGAAACGTGCTTGATAGTGAAATAAGACACTGCACCTCTTTCTTCATAAACTGATTAACTCTCTTGGATCGTGCTCTTTGCAGACACAGACACATTTAACACACTGCTGAGGAAACGCTTCCTCAGAAAACCTCCTGTAACGCGGCCCTAGTGTGATGATTTTATCACAAACCCTTACCCTGAAGTTACAGTCAGCATTCTCCCTCACACTACAGAGGTCAAAGGTCACATGGAGCACATTCCAGGACAGACAATATGGCTCCTTGGAGGCTGCAGCTCGTCTAACCATCTGCTTCGACCTGCGCAAAAACTCTGCTGCTAATACTGGCTCCATGCTGTCATTTGGCCTTTGTGCTTCTTTAGGTCCCCAGAGTCATTATCTTCAGCTAAAAAAACATGTGTTCAAATATTAACACAATGTAAAATCAAACCTTTTTGCGTGTTCAGGATCTGCTGCTCCAGATTCCTCACATTTTCACGCACAGTCTCAGATTTAACCCTCTGAACCAGGTGTCTTCCTCTCTGCCCCCACTCCTTCTTTTCACTGTGGGAACTATGCCACCTGTCAATCACTCAGGCTGCAAAGTTGTCCAGGTGCTCCAGTCTTTGAAGTGTCAAACAGTTTCTATCTGGAATTGTTCCAAAATATTTCACAGAAAGTATAATTAATACTCATGCATTAATCATGTATTGACAGCTTTGGATCATAAGGTGTTGAAGTGATACAGTCATGATTAAATGACTCTCGAGCACAACCTATAGTGTCCTTTTTGGAGCTAAACTTGCGCTAAAATGCCTGAAAGCAGATTAATAAATATCCATATAGTCGCAGAGTCAAGCATATAATTTACAGTCGAGCTCGTAATTTTACATACCCTGGCAGAATTTTTGATTTCATGCCCATTTTTCAGAGAATATGAATGATAACAAAAACTTTTCTTCACTCATGGTTAGTGGTTGGGTGAAGCTATTTATCAACAAACAACTGTGTTTACTCTTTTTAAATCATTACAACAGAAATTTCCAAAATGACCCTACTCAAAAGTTTACATACCTCAGTTCTTAATACCGTGTATTTCCCCCTTTAACGTCAATGACAGCTTGAAGTCTTTTGTGGTCGATGTGGATGAGGGTCTTTATTTTCTCAGATGGTAAAACTGCTCATTCTTCTTGGCAAAAAGCCTCCAGTTCCTGTAAATTCTTGGTCTGTCTTGCATGAACTGCAGGTTTGAGATCTGCCCAGAGTGGCTCAATGATATTGAGGTCAGGAGACTGAGATGGCCACTCCAGAACATTCACTTTATCCTGCTGTAGCCAATGGCCGGTCAACTTTTGCCTTGTATTTTGGATCATTGTCATGTCGGATCTTCCAAGTACGTCCTATGCACAGCTCCTGGGCTGGTAAGTGTAAATCTTTCTCCAGTATTTTCTGACAAAATGCTGCATTCATCCTTCATTCATCAGTTTTGACGAAGTTTCCTGAGCCTTTGTAGCTCACACATCCCCAAAAACATCAGTGATCCACCTCCGTGTTTCACAGTAGGAATGGTGGACCTTTCATCAAAGCCCTTGTTGACTCCTCTCCAAATCCAAGTCCTGCTGGATGAAATGCTGATGCTGCCTTGTGATTGGCTGATTAGTTATTTATGTTAATGAGCTCTTGAACAGGTGTTCCTAATCAAGTGGCTGGTGCAACAGGAAGCTTCTTGTTTGCAGTTTGTTGGGGATAAATAAGCAAGGGATCCTGTTTGTGAAGGGTTCAGGATAGTTTCAGATGTTTTCTGTTTACTTCTTGTACTTGAAGTGTTATGACTGATGTATTTTGTTGTTTGAACCTTTTTTTTCCTTCATTCAGCTAATCTGAACTGCAGATGTCTTTTTATATTCGGACTGTATTTGCAAGAAATGGGAATGGATCTCAGAATCAGAACTCCAACCTTTGTTTTGAAAACTTAAATCCATCACTGATGTATAATTTATCAAAGAAATAACTTTCAGAGATCTGACTCCTGCTCTTTTTTGATATCAGCTCTGTTTTGAAGTTCCTCTGTGGTTTATAAAACTAAAGTTTGTTGAGTTCATGTTGCTCGATGAAAACCCATCACATGTCAAACATTCATTTGTTTTCCGTGACCGAAGCCAACGTTGGTTTTTGCAGCTTCCAAACAGTTGACATTTCAGAAAAGTACATATTTTTCTAAACCCCGAAAAGTGACAAGCTATTATATTGAAACTGAAACATGTGGACCAAAATTAGCCGCTGGTGTACAGCCAACGCTCCATATTTAATTTATTAAGCTTCAGCCAACATCCTGCTCCAGTTTTATGATTTTGCCTGAGATGTGGAGGTTAGAGAAATGTGCTGTGCTGTTGGAGTCTGAGCTTTTCACGGTGGTCCTGAACGCAGAGGCAGGGGACATCGAAGAAAACACCAAAAACAGAGATTTTAATCTACATCATGTCGCCAATTTAATTCATGTGGGTTTCACAAACCAAGACTACATGTCTGCAAACTCGTTAAAATATCTCCAGACAAAAATATGATAACATAAACACTCATGTTTTAGTCTTTGGTGACTTCATTTTAAAGGTACAAAAAAACAAACAAACAAACAAACACTGGGTATTCCTTTTTAGACAGCAGATTAGAACAACTAAAAACTATAAATTATAACTTTTACCTGCCCGATCATATCATTCACATTATACACCGCCTGGCCAAAAAACAGAGTCGCCACCTGGATTTAACTTAGCAAAAAGGTACAAGCCTCCTATTGGATAATTAACGCATGGGCAGCTGGCAACAAGTTATTCAACTCCAGGTGATGCAATGAGTAACGTCTCATTTCTTAAACAACGACGGTGAAAGACAATCCTGTGATCATGGACAAGATGTTAGTCTATTTAAAAAGGGTCAAATTATTGGCATCAAGCAGAGAAAACATCTAAGGAGAAATGCCAAGAAATGTCCAATGGATTATTAAAAACTGATGGATAGATGGTGGGGAACCATTGTCTTCCAGGTAGAAATGTAGTCAAAAAAGTTCCTGAATGATCTTGATTGGTGATCACTTAAACATTTGGCCAAATCAAATGGAAAAAAAACAACAGTAGAACTCAAGACTATGTTTAATAGTGAAAGTAGGCCCATTTCTACACGCACAATGCGAAAGGAACTCAAGGGGTTGTGATTGAACAGCTGTGCAGCCTTAAAAAACCACTGATCAGTGAGGCTAACTGGAAAAAAAGGCTTCAGTTTGTTAGTTTGAGCATAAAGTTTGGACTCTGGAGGAATGGAAGAAGGTCATGTGATGGGCGCATCAGGGCAAGAAGAGCGGCAGGTAAAGTGATGCACCCATCATGCTTAGTGCCTACTGTACAAGCCTGTGGGGGCAGTGCTATGATCTGGGGTTGCAGCTAGCTGTAGATTCCTACAGAGGGATATGGCAAAAAGTATGATTATTAAATAAGTTGTATAAACTTGGCTGAATAACTTTCAGGATCAGTCTTTTCAAGTTATTAATGTCTTAAATTATTTCTCTCCATCCTTCAACACTCACTATTTTAGAGTTAAAGCTTTACATTTCAGTGTCTGTGGGAGGAAGAGGACAATCATCATATACAATAAAATCTACTTTAGATTCAGAAATAATAAATACACAGTCTCTTTGCATAGTCTGGAAGTGATCACTAAATAGGAACTCATCCCGCTCGAGGGACGTCCGTCCGTCCGTCCGTGAGACGCCAGGGCGTGGATTGATGATGCACCTTCACGTGTCGCAGGTTTTGGGGTCTGATGTTCTCCAAGCTTTGGAGCTGATCCTGGATCTGTTTACAGGAGAGCAGCGTCGACTCAAAGCGTGACGAGAGGGATTAGGAGCCAATTACAGCAGAGAGCAGAGGTTACCTGGCCGATGGGAAAAACAGGAGAACAGACCAAGAAAATCAAAAAGAAAAAAAAAAACACTCATATGTTTTCCCTCCAGTGTCTTAATCTCAATCTACATTCATTATTTTGCAGGATAAGTTCAGATGAATTAATAATTTAAGCTTTTTTTAACCATTAAATCATAAAAACAGTGATAGTGTAGCTAGTGTATCAGTGGTACCTTTCTCTCAGGGGCAGATTTGGATTACTGAGGAAAGACAGCTGCTGCTCCAGGCTGCAAACACGAAACGCCAGGTAACACGACGACAAGATGAGAAGAATAATACTGGAGCAAGAAGAAAAAAGAGACATATTAAAGTCATTTTTAATGTACACATTTACTCCAAGGATCTCCTTTACTTTGATGGCTTGAATCCTGTTTGGTTGTAGAGACCTGTAATGTCATCTAATGAACACTAGGTGGCAGTGTTGGCTTTCTTTTAAGGACATGCTGTTTCCTCAAAGGTGTATAGAAATTTTTTAGGAAACTTTTGCTTCATCTGAAAACCTTTTTGCACTTTAAATTACAAGAATTCTAATAATAACCAGAGTGGCCATATTCTAAAAACCCAAACAGAGGGGAAAAAAAATCAAAGAGGCTTCATAACCCACACATTTTTTCTTTGAATGCTCCTTTTCAGTTTCAGTGAAAAAATTTCTGTACTACAAACATCAATAATATATAAGATCTGATTTCTGTCAGTTCAGATCTTAAAAGATGAAAAACTGGCTTTGTTGAGATTTTTTTTTACCTCTATTAAGTTGAAATTTTGTGATTAAAGAGTCTGAATTTTGACTTTTTGACCCAAATTTTGACATTTACCTCAAAATTTGGAGTTCTTTTTTTCTAGATCAACTTTTATTTCATAATTCTACATTTTTAATCTCAAGACTTGAACTGTCATTGTTCAGTCCTAATTCAGTCATAATTTTAACTTTTAAATCTCAAAATATTGACTTTTTTGACTCAAATTAAGACTATTTTCTCACAACATTGAAATTATAATCTCAAAATTTTGTCTTTTTACATCAAAATTCAGATATTTTGTTTTTCAAAATCAACTTGTATTTCATAGTTCTATATTTTTAATCTCTAGATTCTAACTTTAATTGTTATGAACTGTCATAATTTTAACTTTTTAATGTAAAAATTGTGACTTTCTATCTCTGTATATTGTCTCCTTTTGAAAATCTTGAATTTTATTCATACAGTTTTGACTTTTAGTCTCAATACTTTGATGTTTGACCTTAAAATTTGAACTTTATAAGGCCCCCAAAACTTGTCAATAAAGCTGAGTTCTCCCATACGATTCTTTTTCTTTTTAACTGGTGGGATTGGGCTTCCATAATTATGCCTTACCACATGCTTAACCTGAAGCTTTTATTCTTATTTCCTTCTTCATAATACTTCACACTTTAGTTTGGTGTTTTGATGTGCCTCAGTCTGTCCCTGATATAGATTTTTTCTGGAATATAAAAGACAAGATTATTTTTCTCTGACAGTAAGGTGAGAGGTCACCTTCAGCAGTGAGACAGGAGCAGATAGAGATTTATGACTCTCTCAGGGACACTTTGGAGGACAGCACACGGTCAATGTGCAGGTGAAGTTGGAGGGTATGACTCTAACTTCAGAAAATAAACGGTCCGTTGTTAAACTCACTAAGCTTCATGGTTGAGTTTTGCCCAAGGAAGGGAAAGGTCTGCAAACCCAAAAGAGTTTTAACACCTCTTATCCCTTTTGTTCACTCTGACTTGTTAAATCGCCGTCTATTTATATCTCCATGTTGGTGCTCACGGCGTGTGTGTGCGCGCGCGCGTGTGTGTAGGCGTGAGTCAGCTGTTGGCGAAGGTGAAGGTGGCGTTGTTGGTGTGAGTGTGTGTCCCTCTGTATACTCACAGCAGGGTGAAGAACTTGAGCAGCTGGTACTCCATCTGGCCCAGCTCTGTCACCGGCTCTGATAAAAGACCTCTGTCTGTCTGCAGCGCTCGCTCTGAAACACACACACACGAAACATGAAACACACACTTTACAAAAAAAAACCATTAAGAGAGCTGGACTTGGCTTCATAATAACCTCATCAGACCTCCTGGGTCGGGAGGTGGAGTTCTTTGAGCTGTACGCAAAAACAGACCCAAGTCTCTGGATTTAGCTGCACGTGAATTTTTGGGCTGTTATTGATATTTTTAAATATTTTGTATTATGTATATAGAGTTCATTAGCTATTACAGATGTTTTATAAATGAGATTGTCACTTTTATTACAAGAGTTACTCTTTACAGTCCTGGTTTACATGTTGAAGTTGTGAGATTTTCACTTTGGAGTTACAAAAGTTGTTAAAAACAATCCCACAAACAAAAAAAATCTCTTTTTTTTACCCTCTGATAAAAGATCCTGTGCTATTAAATTATGTTAAAAGAGCTGATCTTTCTCCACAAACATAAAAACGGGTGCATGTACGGATGTTTGTGTTCTGATATGCCCTTATTAAGTATATTATCATATGCTTAAATTTGCTCACTTTTCATGATAAAACATGAAAGTTAATAATGAAAACATTGTGAAAAAAATCAGTGATGATAAAGAGATTTGGTCTATAATGTTTGCACTAGAACCTGTAACCTTTGGCTTGTAACCAACGATTTTTATTGTCCTCATCAATAAGATGATTATTTTATTCCTCCAATAATAAAAAAATGTGATTTTATTTGTTGTTTGTTGATTGTCGCTGCTGGTTATTGTATGATTTTATGTATAAACATATGAACCTATGGGGGTGGAAGAAAAGTAAAGTACATTTTCAACCTTTTTAGACTGTTTCTAAATCATTAACTGATTAAACTTGGCAATAACTGGTGTATATTTAATGGTGCAGTACTGTTTGTATTAAATGATACAGCTGTGCACACAAGGACTGTGTGTGTGTGTGTTTTGTACTGTGTTGATACTTAATGATAGCTCAGTAAAAATAAATCACGGTGTGAACTCTATTCTTTGGTCCATAAACACCCATAAAGTGACTAATAATATCCCCACCTCTCTTTTATTATCCGGCTTCTTCACAGGTATGCTTTGTGTGTGTGTGTGTGTGTGTGTGAATAAAGCTCCTATAGCAGAGGTGTTGACTCAGGCTTTAACATTAAGTTAGCATATATATCTTTTAATTATATCACAGCCCAGCCCCACACTCCACCTGTGAAATGAAACGACATCGTACACAAACGCTCCCCGTGATCAAATATCGAACCCGTATTAAAGTGAGACATTAACGTGGGTTAATATTTAGAGAAGAGCATAAGTCTGTCAGTATATATCAGTCGACGTGTCCTCAGACGGTCTGACAGCAGACATTGTTCGGTGATAATCTCGACTTAATCTGCATCCGCTCGAAGCGTTTCAATACAAGCAAGCACACGCTTTAATCTCCATTTGGAGCTTAATGTGTCGTTACATAAGAGAGATGTTGATGTCCAAAAGCAATTACTCTCTCTCTCTCTCTCTTTCTCGAACACACAATACTCTAATGAAATGAAAACACAATCACACACTTTCACACACACATTTCACTCTTTATATTCTTGCCTCAGAGTATGAAAATGAAACGAGGAAGTCAAAGTGTTGAAGACGTAAAACAGACTTTGTCCTTCGTTCACTGACTCCTCATAACAGACAGAGATTACCTGTAAAATCTGATTATACCATCATTACTTCCCTGTATAAGAAGCTTCATAATTCAGACCTTTATCACTCTTAAAGTAGATTTAATCTTGCATTTATAACACTTATTGCTGAATGGGCAGTTTCTCACCATGCTCTGCTAGACTGGAACAATTTACCTTCACCAATCAGAAGGAAAACTATGTTAAATCAATTACTGATGATATAACCTCACACTTCCTTCAGTTTGTTTTGGTTTTGTGGTGTTTTTCAAGTCTTTTAAAGTCTCTTTTATGCATTTATAATAATTTTCTAAAACTGTTTTTTTAGTTATGCTGCACAATCTTAAGCGTATATAAGGACACTGTTTGATAACCCACAAAATAAAGGAGCCTTTTTATCACCTTCCAGCAGCTGCTCTGATTTGAAGGGTGCATCTCCAGGGTTCAGGCTGCCGGTCGAGTTACCCAGCAGGTCTGGAAGAGAGGAGGACACAGACACCACCGAGGGTTTTCTTCTCCACTTCAACACTGAGGGGAATTCATCGACGGCCGGAAACTCGTCTGCAGCAGGGAACTCATCCTGTGACACAGAGGAGAATACGCTGTAACACAACACAATACAAGTAGGATGTGGCTCTGTAGCTGATCATACACCACAGTGAAGTGCACAGACATTTTGAAGCACAGGGGCAAGAGAAAAAAGGCAAAACAGTGCTCATTTTGGCTCCAAAGAGGGGACTTTAGCAAACATTTTGGCTCCTTAGGTGGCGCTTTTGTTCATTTTAGCTCCCAAGAGTAGTCGATTAGGCATGTTTTGGAACCAAGAAGGGCAGTTTGCTATGTATTAACCATCCAAAGGGGCAGATAGGTGTAGTTTCCCAACCAAGAATGCACTAAGGCGTGTATTTTGGCACCCAAGAAGGCACTTTGGTGTATTTTTGGCACCAAGGAGGGCACTTTAAGGCATGTTTTGGCTCCTAAGGGCACACTTGGCATGTATTTTTGCTCCTATGAGAGCCCCAAAGTGCATGTATTGACTCCCAGGATAGCAGTTAATCATTTATTTAACAGCCAAAGGGGCAAATAGGTGTGGTTCCCCAACTAAAACTTTGCTGCGTGTTTAGACTAGGCTGAATCATATGCACAAAATTTCATTTCTCGATACTCATGCCAGATATCTTGATATCAACATAATACAATATGTTTCTGGGAATAGAGAAAACTATATTATTTTCAGAAAAATAAAAGTATTATAATGTAACAGGATGTGGAGAAAGTGGGGTTACCAACAATCATGTGACTGCAGGGCGAGCTGGGAAAATCTACATCATTGATACCTTCGATATTGGGATATTAATATCTTGAATTTTCATATCCCAATACCAATACGATAACAATATATCTTTCAGCCATAGTTCAGACTCCCAAGAAGGCACTTTGGTGCAAGTCTGGTTCCAACGAGGGCACTTTGGCATGTGCTTTGGCTCTGGATGGGTCACTTTGGCATGTTTGAGCTCCCAAGAGGACACTTGGTATTTTAACAAACCAAAGAAGGCTCTTAAGTTCAAGTTTGGGCACTTTAGCACATGTTTTGGCTCCCAGGAGGGCAATTTATCATGTCTTAACCAGCCAAAGGGGCAGATAAGTGTAGTTAGTCAACCAGAAGGGCACTTTTTGCATTTGTTTTGGCTCCTGAGAAGGCACTCCAGTGCAAATTTGGCACCAAGGAGGTCGCTATAACAAGCTTTTGGGACACTTTGGCGTACTTTGACTCCCATGAGTACACTTTCGCACATGTTTTGGGTCCCCAGAAGTCACTTCACTGCAGATTTGGTTCCAAGTAGAGCACACAAGGGTGGGTTTTGGCATCCAAAAGGGTATTTTGGTGTGTTTTTTTCAACAATTTGGCCACATGGGGATTTAACTACACTTGCATACAACTGATAAGCCGTTACCTTTGTTACAAGTTGATCAAGCAAACCTGTCACTATCTGGGGCTGCAGCTCTAGTGAATGAATATCGCCAAAACAAATGTAGTGTGGAGCGTTTTTGCAGCATTTGTTTCAAAATGTAAATGTAGTAGTCTTGAGCTGTTAATATGGTTGAAAACTCCACCCACAGAAAGGGCATCCAAATAGATTCAGGTTTGAAATAAACAGTTTCCAAAGTATCCCAGCACCATGAACAGACACCTCATCAAGGATTCAATGCCTTCAGTCTGAACTAAAGAGTGATCAAGGACGCACATCTTGATTGTTCTTTAATATAAAAGCTATCCATTAGCAGAGCAGAATCTCTTACAAACACAAGGTGACTTCACAGAGCTCTGTGATAACAATGTGCAGACTCAGAGATATTTCAGCGTGATCAATTGATCGTGTCTGAGTGAGAAGGAAAGTCAGCCTTTAGGTCAGGAGGAGCTGTTAAACTAAACATTAAAGTCAGACGGGAAAACTAACAGATGTAAAACTCTCTGCAACACCTTGATTTTCGCATTTTTATGATCTCACGACGTTTATGAAAGACTTTTTATTACTTACCAACGATAAGGTCGGCTCCTCCATGAACTGCTTCAAGCTCAGACTCTTACCGTTGACCTGGAGGGAAAAAGTAAACACTACTTTACTGACTTGTGCGACACACTGAACTTTGAAACTGCATGAATTCACATTTTCTCACCTGCAGGTGTGTACAGATCCTGCGCAGGACATCGTACACACTGTCTCTTGACAGCAGAGACACAAATACATACTAATGAAATAAAAACAGAGGAAATAAGTTAGAAAATCCTGTTATTCAGATTGTTTTTTGCACAGAGAACATTTTATAAAAAGGGTCTAAATATCCTTACATAACCTGACACATCAGCTGTTTCCATGAGCATTAGAAACACTTTGTTGTCAAGTCTGCCTTCCTTATCACTTATTTCTGTTTGAGCAGATTCACAAACAGTTCTGCTTTATCTCTCCTGAACGTCATGATTGTGAAAAATGACAAATGTTGCTCCTGCCGGCTCTCTTCAAACCAACACCAGCTGTAAATTTTGCAGCACATAAACAGACGAAGCAGCCCTCCGTCAGGTCTGGAGGTGTGTTGGCGTACTGCACAGAGTTATGCATGTTTGTAATATGCATTATGTAATGCACATTGCACAATATTCCAGACAGACAGAGGTGAAAGATATTTGTCCTTGAGCTGTGTGAGACACGCTGTTCATGCGCTCTGACAGGAGGGGTTAAGTAAGAGATATTACACACTATACGATAAATAGTTTCAGACAAGAATGTAAACAGTTAAAGCACAGCGGCTGAACTGTTGGAAGCATATGACGACAGACGCAGAGATATCTGGTGTACACCTAACAAACTTCAAACTGACAGATATTCAGACAGATATAACTTGCTTTGGGAAGTGAGGTACATATTTAATGTGGAGAGTTGAGAGTGAGGAGAAAATCAAAACATTTATTTCCCAAAGCTTGTCAAAATTTGGTTCAGGTGATGGAGCTCTATAACTGACTAAAGGGATAAGCTTGGCACGCTTTAACCCTCTGATGTATGAATTATGGAAGTCAGTGTCAGGATTTTTCCCTTGAGAGTTTTTATTTGTATTAAAACATGAAAAAAAGTTTTCCATTTTTTTAAAGCATTCAACATAAAACAGTGTGAACTTAATGGAAATATGTTTTGGTTTTTTTGTTCGAATTCTTTTCTTTTCTTTTAGGTAATTTCATGAATAATCTTTTTTAATGCTTTGCAAAACATTTTAACTCTCTTTCATCTATTTTAAAACTGACTAATTCATAGTTGATAAGCTTTTTCACCCTAAAATGTTTATCTATAACATTTTCAAAAATATAAACATGTTTGGGAAAAAAAATGAAAACATTATTTTCAGGCCCCAGGAAGATTAAAAGTGTCCTGACACTGAGGTTAAGATGAATTTCCACCACATGAACTATTGAATTTAGGAGTAAATACGTTTTAAAATAGGTGTCCACTGTAGTGACCACTATGCACCACAGGGTTAAAGCAAACCAAAAGGGTCAAATGGGAACTTGCGCATAAATTTTAGCTCCCAAGACAGCACTTTAGAATATGTTTTGTCTCCAAAGGAGGCACTTCAAGGTACATTTTGCTACCAGGCGGGTGGTTTATTACATTTTAACCATGCGAAGGAGCAGAACAGTGTGGTCAACCAGCCAGGAGGTCACTTAAGTGTATGTTTTGGTTCCCAGGAAGGTACTTCAGCACATTTTCATGTACAGGAGGGCACTTAAGCATGTGCTTTTGCTCACAATGGGACACTTGAGCTTGTGTTTTGGCTCCTGAGAGGGAGGTCCAGTGCATTTTAGCTCCAAAGATGGCACTCTAGACAATGTTTTGGCTCCAAAGAGGGTATTTAAGCACATTTCGGTGAACAAGAGGGCACTTTGGCACGTACTTTGGCTTCTAAATTGGCACTTTAGCATGTTTTTTTTTCTCTAAGAAAGGCACTTTGGCATACATTTTGTCTCCAAAGAAGGCAACTCAGCTTGTGTTTTCAAACAAATAGGCCATGAGGGGGATTGATCACCCCCCACCCAATCACCACTGGATCAATCCACTTTCTTTAAAATGTAGTTTTGTTAGTCTCATATACAGACCTTGACACATTTAGAAAATAAAATAGCGTAGTTTGAAGAAGTAGTTTCATGCACAGAATATAGAATATAGTTTCTATATTTCTAATATTTCTATATTTCTAATTTGTAGTTACTTAATATCTGTTTTTCTCACATATGTGACATTTAATGTTTATTCTTACTTGTTTTTGTACAAAGAGAGCACAGTTGAAACCAAAGTCAAATTCCTTGTATGCTTCTTGAAGATACTTGGCAATAAAGGCGATTCTGATTCTGATTCTTCAGAACAGAAAGTAATAATTATCATATTTGTATTTATTATTTTCACTTTTATTATTTTTTATTTATACGATGAGGACAAAGTTTAAGTATGAAATGCATTTTCAGACAAGGGAACCAAACATGGTAAAGTCTGTTGTATGTTCTCTTTCCTTTAGAGAAATATCTTCCTATAAAAACACAATCAACATTTTATAGCCCTTGAGCCAAAGTTAGACTATCCTGTTTCCCTTTGGCAGAAACAGGATGTTGAAATGCTGAGCCCCATTTCAACATCAAGCACTTTCTTGTAGAAAAGGCTCGATGTTGAAAGGCAAAGCCACAACCCTTAACTTATTATCTCTATTGCTCTGTTGGAGCAATGCTAATCTGAGTGACACTCACAAATCTTATTTATCAAATCTCGGTCTGAACTGAACCTTCGTCTTCAAAGTGCTGATGCTCAGCATTTCATCATAATAAATTCTGACTTAAAGCAGATTAAAATGAAAACTTACTTCCACTGATAAAATTCTGATTTTAACAACTGAAAGACCGAAATTTGACAGAAATCAAAAACAATTTTGGGAAAATGATTTTATAACAACAACAAAAATTCTTTCCAAAATATTTTTTTTCTCATGGTCTTTTCTGATGTTGAGCTTATGAAGAATGCTAACAAGTATTTAAACTGTCCCCATGTGCTAATGTTAGCCGTCTCTTTATCATTAGTCATGTGTTGTATGAGCCGGCACAGAAGCTTGAAAGTACTTAATGTCTTTGAAAGCCTCACTTGATGACAGGCTGATGTGACAGAAAGTTAAGCCCCTCTGAATGTTTCCCTAATGGTGGAAAAACCCTTCACTCAGTCCGGGTCTCCACTCTGCTGCTATCTATAGCACCGTGTTGTTTTTTCCATCACACCTCCTTTGGAAAACACATCCGTGCAGCACTAATCAGCATAAGTATTTAACTCAGAGAGGCTGTGATGAAAGTGTTTACCTTCTGTCCAGTGTCTGTGGTGATAGCCAAGCCATTGGGCACCAGGCCCGCTGTTTTGTGCTTCTTCACCAGCCTCACAGAAACAACAGGGATAGCCACCTACAGAGATGGAGAGAGGCAGAAAAACAACGTGAGCGGGAGGATGGGGGAGGCAAATGTAAGAGATAACAACATTAGTGCCACGGACACTGAAACGCACTCTGGATAAAACCAGGAGCGGACATGAAACGTGTCTCGTTTCAGTCAGAATGTAAAGAATGTGGTCTGAATAAGAAGCTTATTGTCACTCAGATATCAAGAGAGGTTTGGTTTCAGGGAAGTGAAGGAAAAGGAACAATGCACAGCATCAAAGAGAAAGTCACATAGCTGTTTAGGGTTACGGGTTCAACACCTGCTCTTGGTACATAGTTTCACCGTGCAAACATGTGATTAAAGACATTTTCATTAAGCTGCAGTCAGTCCATCATCTCGACTCGCTCACAGAGGCGCAATTTGTCAAGTTGTCCAACCAGCTTGTCACTTCCAGAGTCTCTCTCCTCCATTTATTTTCTGACAGACACTTTAAGTTTTACAACACTGTCAGTCTGCATTCATACCTTTATGTCTTTACCAAAAAGGTTTGCATAGAAACACAGCCAGTTTCTGGAAATGTAGAGCCGACCTTGAAGGAGGATATCTCTGAGCAGAGCGCAGGAGTACACTGACAGGAAGAGAAGAAAAACACAAACAGAGAATCTTTATTCTTTCTGCAAACAACTCAAAGAAAACCAATCTGAAGACTTCTCTGAACACACTTTTCATTCCTCCTTCAGTTACATGTCATCAGTCTCACTTTATAGTTTACACACAGAGACAGAATGTATAGTACACCGGGTGAAACTGTGCAAACAGAGACGCTGATACTGAGCAGAAGTGGTTTTGAGTTTAACCAGACGGAGGAGCTGAAGCAGGATGACACAGAAAGAGATATTTCAAAAGATTACAGGAGGTTGAGGATGAAGATCTGACCTGATATACAAGTAAGGAGTATTAATTATGACAAACTTCCCTCAACTAATGGCTCATTATTGACAATTTCACTATGATTTAAAAGTTCTTGCTTCAGATTTTTATTATTTAAAGGTGGAGTGAGGAATCCGTGGTTTTTGTCAAGGATAAAGACTCCATTTCCCATGAGCACCATCACTCACTGTCATAAGGACATGACTCTTGCCAGGATGTACATTTGCTTTGGAGAGCATGTCTTCTTTTTAACTCTCCTTTTTTTAATTGTTCAAGTCAACTTTTCCTCGGACACAAAATGATGACATAATGTGTAACATCAGTGAATCCTGGTTATTTCCTACCAGTACTCATCTACTGAGCAGAGCAACTGTAACCTGGCTCTTCATTATATTGATAGACTCTCAGGTTTGAACAGATCACTGCAGAATAACTGCTGCATGTGAGTTGGAATGAACATTATCACGATGTTTTAGCTCGTGCTCTATCACTCTCCTGTTTAGCTTTCTTCTGCTCTGACCTCTTTTTTCTTCAGTCCAGCTCCAGTGTCCACCATTACTACAAAATGAATACGAGAAATCCTTTTCAGCAGAGAAAAAGTCCTAATCTTACTTTGCACTTTAACTTAATTGACCGGCGTGGTGTTTTCATCGTGACATTAAATCAATCTGGTACTGGAGGACCCACATATGGAAACTGGATTTAGAAATAACCTATTTTGATGCTGATAATCTCAATTTAAATAATGGATCATGATCAGACCTATAAATAGAAGTGAGACTATTTCCAGATCACTCTGGAAGTCCTCACCAGGACTCTAAAGGAAGTGAAAGTAAAATCTTTAAGTAATGAGAACATGCTTGATGTCCACAAACTCCCATACTTGCTTGCGGAAGTACAACAGTGTGCAAACACAGCAGCTAGATTTGTTCACTGCTGTGACAAAAGAAGGACTTTAACAGACTAAAACCACCATGAACTCTGGGCAGGAGGATAGACCAGAGCCAGGACCAGAGCCAGGACCAGGATCCTCATCCACTGTTATGTAAATATGAATATAAACCCTCTGTGCACTTTGTAATTTTACTGCTAATACTTTTTAGTCAATAGTTGTTATTTCTTAATAATCTAAATGTACAAAGAGAAAGTGTATTTCTATATTTCTTTATTCTTATTTTATTCTTTTTGCATTGCAATTTTTGCACATTTGAGTGTGTCTGTGTGTACATTTGTTCTGTGTCACACTTGCTTTTGTAATGTAAACATATGCTTGTCATGCCAATAAAGCTTTTTGAGTTGAATGTAATTGAAAGTTAAGAGCAAGTCAACAAGCACGGGAAAATAAGAATGAACTCTATCTTTACCCCAATCAGTTGGATGAAATCTGGTCTTACAGACTTAACATATAGTGGTGGTCAAAATTATTAAAACACTTGACAAATTTTGGAGATTTTTGGCTGTTAAAATACCCATAAAACAAAACAGTTATCTACAAAGTCATCATGATGCTCTATACACCAAAGAATAAAGCCACCATAAGCAGATTTATGTCATTTTCCGGATAAAAAGGAACAATGAAAATGATGGAGTGGCCTCCAAAAGTCTGGACCTCAATCCAGTCCAGCAGATTCGGTTGAGTTTTAAAATAAATTGCACAGATCTATTAAACATTCAAAGGGAAGACTTTGGCTTGAGCTGCAGAAGTCATTGGATAACGTTTGTGTTGAAGCTCTCAGGAAATTTATTGACACTTTGCCAGAGACATGTGCTGCTGTAACTGCTGCAAAAGGCAGACAGACCAAATATTAAAGTTCAAAGTAGATAAAAACAGACCATCTGCATGTTTCATGACCATGATTTGGAGGTAAATAAAGGTCAACACTTTCAGATCTGTCGATGCTCTCAGAGTCCATCAAACACATCATATTTAACCTCTTAAGACCCAGCGTCCACATATGGTGACATTACATTTTTAAAACTTTGACTCATTAGCCACATTTAGAGACACTAACTACGTCATCTTTTGGTGATATCACAACTTCATACCCATTTCATGTAAAAAAAAAAACAGACCAATAACACTTATAACTAAAAACTAGTAGCTAACTAATAATACTAAAAACATAATTTCCTGCACAAAGAGCATGTTTAGTTTTAAAACTTATTAGGTCTTACAGATCCTAAACAGAGAGGAGAAATAAAAAATGCACATCATACAAAAGTTTGGGTCTCAAGGAGGTTAAAAGGTTAGCATTTTATTAATGTGCTGGTGAATTTCTTGCAAAAAAAGGCACTAAAACCTGGCTATTCCGGTAAATATGGCAGTAATTGGCATCATTTATCTCACAAAGCCTCCAACAAAAAAACAATTTATTTTTGCAGTGGTGTTATAAAGACCAATTTTCTTTTGGATTTAGATTTTATGACATAAGAACATTTTTTTGTACAGGCTAAAGGTGACATCTTAAAGAGTTTGTTTTGCCAACCTAATGATACAATACCCTTCAATATACAGTCTTTTTTTTGGTAGCAAATCTCTGCAGAGTTAAGACTTTGAAAGGAAGTGTTGGATTTGTTCTTTGATTATTTTACAAATGAGGAGACTTTAAAACTTGTTAGAAATCAAAGCTGGTGCAAAAATGAATGAATCATGTTACATTTGCATATTCGAATTCAGGGGTGGGAGTAATTAATCACAAATACTCAGATTACTGTAATTAAGTAGTTTTTTGGGGTACTTGTGCTTATATGAGTAGATTTTCAAGTCTGTACTTTTACTTGTACTTAAGTAATCATTATGCCATGTAATCTACTTAGTTACTTTTAAAATCATAGTTGAGTACTGAGTACAGTTTTCATTAATATTTAAACCTTTTATCTGCATTTTTGTTGCCAGTAAAGTGATTTGATAGCAAACAGGCCAATGAAAACCAGGATATATGGATGAAAAACAAAACAAAACATAAAACTGTTAATGGATGTTAATGATTGATCTGTAATTGATTTTGTGTTAAGAATTTAACCAGTTAAAAATGTATTCATGGATATTCTATCAAGAGTCGTGACAGCAACTGCACCTCATCTAATTTTGTTTTTTGTCTGCCTGAGACCTTTGCTGAATAAGGAAATAAAAACTTAAAATGAGAAAAAGAAAGACAAAAAAACAACCAATGAAACTGAGCAAAAAACACTTGTTTTCTTTCTTGTCAGTTATCGATGATTATTGATTGTTAGCGTTTTAACTATTGGTAAAGCAAAAACACAAAATTTAGAGCCCTATCTGGAGAGGTGACAGTGACATCACCAGTTAAAAGTAACTAATAATCTGAGTAGTTTTCTGGACAAATACTCTGGTAAAGTAAACTACTTTTACTTGAGTATTTTTCTAACACCAGCACTTTTACTGATTTTTGTGATTGAGTAATATTGTAGTAATGTAACAGTACTTGTGCTTGGGTACAGATTTTCAGTACTCTTTCCACCACTGGTCAAATTAGACAGCAGATTAGTATAATTGAGAGAAACAGTGCACAACAGGTAAATGAAGTGAGTAAAAATGTTGAATACTGTACCTTTCATGAGGATCTCATCCTTGGGCACACACTGGAACAGTTTGTGGTACTGCGAGTTGTACTTGCTGACAGTCTGTGCAGAGGGACAGGGCAGAGTCATGAGCAGCTCCTTGGCGGACCGGCCTGTCTGCAAGGCACCACCGCCCACTCCGCCACCACCACCACCACCGCCGCCGCCACCGCCACCAGTGGCCACCCCGGCTCCACTCGCCGCAGACACCACCCTCTCCCTCAGAGGGCGCGAGCTCTGCACCAGGCTCAGCACGTTGGCACCGTACACACACACACACTCGCGTACGTCCAAGGCCTGGAGCAAGCTGCTGCAAGACACACACTGTTTCCCTGTCGCCAGTCAGTAAAAGAAGGAGTGCCTCTACCTCTAGTCTACACACACACCTGGCTCTAACACACACACACATTCACACACACTACCACAGAGTACCACAGAGTTACAGCAGCATCGCCTCAGTTTACACACACTGAGCTCTCTCTCTCTCTCTCTCTCTCTCTCTCTCAGAAACTACAAGGCTCTCTTTCTCTGCCTCAAATACACCAGCACTGACTCTCCACTTTGCAGCACTCGGCTTACACCCTCCCTCTCCTCCTCCCTACTTCACACACATACACACACTCTGCCCTTCATCACTCTGAGCTGAAACACACTCTCACACACTCTCTCTCACACACACACAGGTTCTCCTCTCTTTCTGCCTCTCTCTTCTTCTTTCACACACTTTATTTCCAATCCTCCTGACTGAAGCGTAAAATTTAAGAGAAGATCTTTAATTTCCTTAACTAAAACACACAAGAGCTCTCATTCATTTCCCCCCCTCACCGCCTGCCATATCTGTCTCCTCCACTTCCCCCTGTCCTGTCCCGTGTCTCATTTATCTTCCTTCCACCTGTATCAGCAGCAGCACACTTTGCCGTTGCCTGCCTCTTCTGTTTTTGTCTTTCTATTATTAGCTCGTGCTGGAGCAGCTCTTGTCCTCAGGAGTACGGCGCCAACAGCTCACCACAGAATAGCAGAGGGTTGTCAAATGTGAATTAACCGTTTCAGCTCGTGACTTATTCATCCAACCACACATCGACAGAAACACTCGAGGACGATGCTGTTTCTGTGTGCGACTCATTTAAAGGCTCAGCAGGTCTGAAGGGAAACTAGCAGGGAAGACAACTGTTTCTAAAGTGCAACATTAGGGACTAATTAACGGCTTAACTACATTTATTTACTGATGATGACATTAAATTAAGAGAAACACAAAACAATACAAATACAAGATTCAAGTCTTTATGCAAACTGGAAATGAAGATGTGCGAATAAAGTTGTAAGTTAGGAGAAAAAACTCTTTCCGTCATGAGAATAATCTAACTACTATAGGAAGAAAAACTGTAAATTAATGTTGATTAATGTTTGAAATGTAACCTGAATGAAGTCATGATGTTACAGGGATAAAGTTGTTATATAATGAGAATGAAATCTCAGCATGAGGAGGATGTTGGTACTACTATTTTAATAAGTCGCAAAGTAATGTCAGTTAAGTCAATACATGAAAGTCCAGTGTAATGAAAATAAAGTTGTAGTGTGATGAGAATACATTTTTAATGTTAAAAATATAGTCATTAATCTGAAAAATTACCTGAATAAAGCTGAACGGCTGCTGATGAAGTTATACTGTGACAAGAATTAAGTTGCAAACTACTGTGGATAAAGTTGTAATTTCACATGAATTAAGTCTTTGTGTAACATGGAAAGTCATAATGTTCCATGATAAAAGGCTTAATGTTACACAAATAAAGTTGTAATGTTACGTGGATGAAGTCGTATTACTTCTAATTATGATTAAATATCTCATGACTGAAGCTGTAAAGTTGTGAAGTTACACAAATAAAGTGATAATTTTACCAGCATAAAGTCCTAATGTTACATAAATAGGGTCAAAATGATACACAGATAAAGTCATAATGCTACATGAACACAGCTGTGATGATACTCAAATACAGTTGTAATGTTAAGTGGATAAAGACATAATGTTACGTGAATAAGGTCAAAATGTTACTCAAATTAAGTTTTAACAATACTCAAATACAGTTGTAATGTTATGTGTGTGACATTCTAATATTCTGTGGGTAAAGTCGAAGTCTTAGTTGGATAAAGTTGGAACAAAGTCATAAACTTAAAGGAAAAAAGTTGTGATAACACACTAATAAAGTTAGGTGAGTAGATTAAATGTTTATGTTACGTGATTACGGTTGTAAAGCTACACTGATAAAGTTTTTATGTAGCTCGAATTAAGTCTTTATGTTTTAGGCATGAAGTTGTTATGTCATATGAACAGAGTTGAATTCATAATGTAACAAAAATTAAGTCTCACTGCAAAGTCAACAAAGTTTTCATGTGACTGGAATAAAGTCATAATGTTTAGGGAATTAAGTTGTAGTTATAATACACCATGATGTTACCTAAATGAATTTATAGCGTCATGTAATTATTCCGTGATATTTCATGAGTAATGTTGTGATGTATTGTGAATAAAGTCCTATATTACACAAACAAAGTCAGAATTCAACACTTAAAGTTGTAATGTATCGATGTCAAAGCTGAAATATTATGTGAATTAAGAGACTACTAATTTTAAATTTTGACCTAAATGTCTTTGTATTACAACATTATTCTAGTAAAACTTGACTTTTCTTTTGTGACATAATGACTTTTTTTTCCAAAATCTTTATATCAAGATACATTTTTGTTGTGCCTTCCAAGTAAAGTGGTATTCCTTAAATGAAAATGTTAAACCATGCAGGTTATTCAATTTAGTTTGATGGCTAACACATCAAATCATCGCTGAGTAATGATGAATAACACAAATCTTATGGGCTGCGCTTGTTGGTTTTTATGTGATTATAGTTAAACTTAATGCAAAGTGCTGTTCATTTTTGTTATTAATAAGTAATTGCAGATTTTTGAGGTTAGTAAATCCGTTTTATGAAAACTCTTCATTCATGTTCCCAAATTCAATGAACCTCATGAATCAGGTTTCAGAACCATTTAGTTATTGTAACAATTTCTACTTCAGATCCTGGATTTAATCCTGATGACGTAAATCACTTTGCAATATTTATGTCAGTTCTCTAAATAAGAGCTTTTCAAGTCAGTGGGTCACAAAATAAACATGGTCATCACAGAAGAATTACTGCTTAGAGAATATTTGTTCACATTTGGGTAAATATTAATACTCACCGAGCCACGGTAACATTTCTTGACATCTTCATAAGACAAGTCTTCAATCAGATGAAACCTGCCGTGAAAAAAAAAATACTCTTCAGACCAAAGTGATTCATCTTCATATGCTGCTGAATCTCTCAATAACTCAACTGTGAATAATATCACTGCATCTACAAGTCTGGTTGATGCACTACAATGCACATAAATTCATCCATGTACACTGGAAAGCTGATTAATTTCCTTCCTCTGGCCTGAAGGCTTCATGACAAACAGTGTTAGGCTCACATGCGTGTGTGTGGTATGTATACATTACATGGAAATAACATCTGTCTCTCCACACGAAGAGTTTATCATTATTGTGTGCAGCTCTGCAGAAAGACAAAGGCTGAACAACAACTTAATCAAAGACAAATATTGAGTTATTTAAATATATAGAGATCGTCCATGTCCCTGTCATGACGCCCGCCTCAGGACGCATCATCAGCCGTGAAGCAGATCTGACAGCATGATACTCACATCTAAATGCAGACAGACCCATCCAGCAGATAAAACACAGGATAATCATCCCTTAAAGGAGAAGTTCTTGAAATAAACCGCTGTCCCAGTTAAGATGTTTAAAAGAGGAGGACGTGTGCAGCTCCTGATCTTTTCCTGGAGTGCTACTATAGATGAGTGACAGCCGGTGAAGCTCGGCGTAACACAGCGCTGATAGAAAAGGACTCCTGCTCAAGGAGATCCTGATAAAACACACGCTCTGGAGGAAACTCAGCTGACACTTTGTGTTTACTCTGATGGATTATTTCACTCTGTAGATGTCTTTTCTGTGCAGTGAAAGAGATAAATGGGAATAAAATGACCGAAGAAAAGTGAGGTTTGTTATTTCCAGTGTGACTGAGTCCAACTGGAAGAATGTGAATAAAGAGTAGCTTGTACAGTGCTGGAGTGAGGTTGTTTATGTTTATACATGGTCTTCAGTATTATCTTTTTCTTCCATGTCCTGATTATTTAGACTTTAAATATCCTGAAATTTCAGTCCAACAGAATTCCACATGATAGTTTTGTTATATTTTCCACATCAGGGAAATGACAGTTTGCACAGTAAAAGATCATCATACAGCATTATTTTTTAACAACACCCCTTCATTGTGCTCTCAAAGACGTACTCTAAGACGCTGTGAGGACAATTCATTTGATGTTGACTACAGCGACACCTTTGGTCAAAATCAGTAGTGCTTTGTTACAGGATGAAAACTACATTTCCCATGATTCTCACACCTCGTTTACAAGACAAAGTTTCACAGAGTTTAACCCTAAAACGCAGGAAAACGCAATGAAAAAATCTGCGTTCACACGGAAATGATGAGGGACTTAAAATGCTGTAGTATGAATGTCAGGTCTGTAGATGGCGATATAACTGTAGGAGCCCTTTACACAACATCAGTATAGAGGTTGAAAAAGAGGTGAGCCGATCATTTGGAGTTTATGTCTAAAACGTCTTCTCTAAGTGCAGAAATGGTGCAATAATTACACAGATTTGTAGAAGTCAGTCAGCTGATTCAGCAGCACAAGAACGAAACGATAGGTCGTTGTTGTTGTTGTTCGGTTTGTGCAAAGCTGAGTGTGACCTCAGTGTTTCATGGTGGCGTTCCAGAAAAATTCCACTCTGGGGGGCATTTTCAAAAATTTGCCTTTTGCTAAGACGCCTTGTAACTAGAAGGCTGAAACGCAACAATACTTTTGCAATTCACTCTAAAACTGTTGTTGTGTAAACGGGGCCTCAGTTTCTGACAGGAAAATCCAACTTGACATTTGACATTTGACAAGGATACTGAGTAAAAGTGGTGAAAGAAAAAAAAGGCACATACAACACGCCTATTCCAGCTCCAAAGTCGGCACTTTAGCACTCGTTTTAGTCCCTGAGAGGACACTTTTATGCTTTTCGACCCCCAAAAGAGCATTTCAGCATTTGTTTAGGCTCCTAAAAAGGCACTTCGGCGCAAGTTTTCGTCTCTTGAGCTCCAATTTGTTTTGGGGTGAACAATCTTGGGCTGATAATTTCATTTTTATATTTCAATGCACTACACCTACTGTTACTACCATGCATAATCTCCAACTGTACATGTTTATCTTAGTTTATCGGGTTTATATATTTCCTTTATCACATTTTGTTCAGCAAACACTTCTTTTTTTATTTCTTTTTTAAATTTCAGTTCTAAGTTTTCTTTCCTGTTTTGCACAATCAGATCAAAGCAAATTCCTTGAAACACAAAAATGTTGTGTAATAAATCTGATTCTGATTGTGGATTATGAACAGTTAAACACATAAAAGTGTTTTTCAAGTCCTCATAAAGCCTTTAAAGCTAAATCCTACACCTTCTATAGATCTCAATGAAACATCTATTTACATTGGCTGTCGTCCATGTTCTTGTCATAAACCTGTCGTAAATTGTTTTACTTCTGTCTGATTATTTCACTGAGACATAAACAGAACGAGGGAACGTCTTACCTGCCTGTCTGCATATCTACCTGCTCACCTGCACCTGTTCAGGCTGATCTGAGCTTCCAACAAGCAGAAGTTATTGAACGAATAATGCTTGTCCAACGTTATATGCGAGAAACACGTTGACTTAAACATTTTCCGCTCAGTTACTGTAAAATCCAGCCTAATCTTCCTGGTTTCCCCACAGTTTCCTTTAACAGCTGTAATCTGAAAAGTCAACAACACAAGCTTTCTCAAACACTCAGGAGAGTAAAACACGTTCCTCTCATAGGTGAGGTGCACATTAGCATAAAGAGACACTACTCCAGTAAAAACATGGAAATTAATCATCTTTCTGATCATCTTTAGTTACTCTGCCATCTGACTGAGAGTGTGAGATCAAACTTCAGGCTGGAAAAAGACCAAAGAATCCAGACAAGAGAGTTCAGATGTCAAACAGCAGAGGGGCTGACAGATGTTATCACTGCCTGCTGTGTGTGTGTGTGTGTGTCAGTGTGTGTGTATAAGTGTGTATGAGTGTGTGTGAAAGAGCTTGATGCGGCTGTTTGTTTATAGCAGAGCAGCTGTGACAGAGCTGCCAGATCTCCTGCTGCTGCCGGATCACGCCGGTCATCACTCAGACACTTAAAAAGACAGATTCATCCTTTTAACTAACACATATCTTCACATGAGATGGAAGCAAAAGAGTCCAGTCTGCAAATATCTGAAAACCTCGGAGCTTTAAGTGCATTTGCAACAAAAACCAATAGCACATCATCGTTCATAGATTTGTCTTCAGGAATGTTATTTAATATTTGGTAGATTGATCATGGGGCACCATGTCCAAATACATGTGTAAAAGAAAGCATACAACTTATTAACTCCCTAAATATAAGAATACACTACAAGTACTCTTCAAATAGTATGTGCTGCATGACAAAATTTTGTTTACAAGGCAATAAAACATGACTATAATAATAATAAATATGACTAGGTAGTGATTTTTTCCAAACGTCACGTACATGTAAATGTGTAATTTTACTCAGGTCTTTTAAAGTTCTTGTTCTGTATTTATGTCCAAGTGTGATGGAGAATGTATGTCTTCAGATGCAACTGGGGCCTGTCCAAAGATGAATTTCTTCCGTTCTATTCTATTCTTTTAAATATGATTATCTTTAAAGATGCAAAGTGAATAAATACTATATTACAATCTTAACGCCTATAAATTTGTTATTTGTGTCTCTCTAACCACAACATGGTTTCAGCAGCTCTTTGTCAAACATGACTCTGGTTCTTCTCCAGGTTTCTGCCTCCAAAAGGAAGTTTGTTTTTACCACTGTAACTTAATAAATTTTGCAAAGGTCTCTACTTGTGGCAGGAAGCAGATGATTACCGATTCAAGTCCCAGCATGAACCTAAAATTGGAAATTGTGCTGATACCTGGAAAGGTGTCAGCACAATTTCCTGTGCTCTTTTGAGGAACTGGCACTCGCACCAGCTCTGTCACAAAAGCGAGGTACAAGTTAAAAATTGAATTAGTATATCCTCCATCATTTTCTTGTCTTGGTATTTGATCGTTGTGAGTAATTTAACTTTATTTGGTTATTCTGAGTATTTGCACTGTACCCAAGTATTAATTTTGGGGAAAACGTTTTATCTTTATTAATGCTCTTTATCAGAGTTTCCAAAAGTTTTGCAATATCTGTCTTCCACAACTTCAGAACAGATTTTTCTGTTTCTCTTTTTGTTTATAAGTTCGTATTTAATTTGACATAAAATTTTATATTTTATTTTATATTTCTCAATGTGTATCTGTCTATCTGTCTGTCTGTCTGTCTGTCCGTCCGTCCGTCCGTCCAGCCATCCATCCATCCATCCATCCATCCATCCGTCCGTCCATCCATCCATCCATCTATCTATCTATCTATCTATCTATCTATCTATCTATTTCACTCTTCAGTCTGCTAACAAATTTTCTTTTCTTCTATCCAATCTGATCCCAAAGACAGTCAAATAAGTTGGTGGTTTGAAGTTTTTAAAATGAAGATGCATCAAGTTCTGAAGCTAAACATTTGTAATAAGTAGAAATAACCTGGTAGAATCAGGTCACTCAGAATGAAAGACCACCCTCTGGTTAACCTTTCTGATTCTCAATAATTGGTTACAGTTTGTTCTGCATGTTCATGGTGTTCCTCATTAGAGCGCCTCACAAAGAGAAACCATCCCTTTATCTTGTGACCATGTTATGAACAATAGTGCATGTGTGCTGCTCTGCCTGCTGGTGGCTGACTATAAATATCCTCCACAGTGGCTCCTCACTCCCAGGTGGAGAGAAGAGAGTGATTATTAAAAACACAGACGTCTCTGTGGGGACTAACCAGCTCCACGGCCCTGCTCTCGCTCTCCATCTGTCTCTGTCTTTTTCACCAGATCCAGGTCTTAATCAATACTGCTGCTACATCCAGGTGGGCGTTAGAGAAAAACTCCTCCAGGCAGTTCCCACCGCTCGCTCCTAATGTGGTGAGCGAGGTAAAACATCTCCTTTAAAGGGTGTAAACAAGGTCAGGCTGGTGTGAGGTGGGAGGATGATGGACAGTCCTCAAAGACAGCACACCAAGAGGAGCCCTGAGGTTTATTTTGGACTCTTTTTTTAAAGGAAATCAAATGAATCCACAGGAGGAGAAACTGCTCTTTTAAAACCTCAGGGTCACAAAAGAAGACCTTGTGAAATTCGCTGTTTTTCAGACTCCAGGAGGCTCAGTGGATGATGGGTAACTCCATGTATCTCCTCCACATGAGGTTTAAAATCCTCACCAAGCTAGAGGAACTCTCTTTTCTCTCTACAATCACTTCAGAAGCTTTGGTTTAGACATGAAACCAAACCTGTGTATCAGCTTTTTACCCCGTCAGCAAAGCTAAATGTTTCCCTCTGCATGAGTCTGTGTGACGCATGCGCCTCTGTCGCTGAGTCTCATTGCCCTTGGCTGTGAGGCGGAATAGTGAAACTAATTACGAGCTCAAAGAATCCCAAATTGAATCCTAAATTAGAAAGCGAACACCTCCCATCGGTGGGCCGGTGTAGCAGTGGACTCCTGCTCAATCATTTCGCTGCAGGAGGAGAAATTGGGACTGAGAGGAGATGGACTCACTGATGAAAAGAAGAGAGGAGTTCTCAAAGTGTCTCCTGGTTTCAAATCAAGATATCAATTTCAGAGATGAGAGATTGAAAAAAGATCATTCTTCATTTCCAGCATGGCACACGATAAATAAGAAACCACATCTCAGCTTTTTTTGGCATGAACACGATGCACAAAAACACCTTTAAAGATGTAACAAAAGTCCGTACTTTAATCTTTACTCCAAGGATTTCTAGCCACATTTGGGGCTCTGTGTTTAAAAGTTAAAAGGTAGTTTTTTATATCATTTGCTGTTGTGGAGATAGAAAACCTTGGTTAAATTGCAAGAGCTGTGTGGAAGAGCTTTTAAGTCCCTTATCTGAAATGTGTTGTGGTTTTTCATTTCAGAGAAGAAACAACACAGCTAGAGAAAAAATCCCTGCAGAGTTCATCATACACCAGTGGTAGGTTAGTAAGAAATAAAAACAGAAGCACTGTTCTATATTTTTCACTGTTAGACTTCTTCTTTTTCTTTTTCTCAAAGAAGATTTATTGAACCAAAAAAGAGCTGTATATTTTACACATACTTTCCAGAGACGGAAATGTCGTGGTTGTATCTCTCTTAATTTGTAAATGTTAAAAAACGTGACATCAAGTGTTTAAAGTAGAAAGCAATATGAACAACCGTGGTCTGAATTGTAGTGTTTATTATATTGTGGACGCTTTATACTGTATTTCTGCAAACACAGTGGACAGAAACAGCGCTCTGGGACATGTTGGAAATACAGTATGAAAATGTAACTCTGCATTTTTTTAGGCTACGTTTACATGGAGATGATCAAAACTGTAGACGCAAAAGTGGCGTATCGTCTTCAAGTTTTCTCCGCGTTTAGAAAAGTGTCTTCAGGAAACACAATAGTGGTAAAATTCGACGCCAGGCCGCTAGGTGGCGCTGTGGTAGAACACCAGCATATGCCTATATAAGAACACGCCAACTCTAGCAGATTATCTTAAACTGTCAGTATGCTTCTTCCAGGGCTTTGAATGGAAGACAGAAGAAATCTAGCTCAAGAAAGTAGATCTACTTCGAGCTTGATGTTGGTAGAGAACAAAACAGAGTTAAAAATCAGGTGAAATATTGCTTTTGAAAAGTACTGAAGTATTGATATTACAGAGCCAGATTCGCTTATTTTCTGCTGCATAACTGAATTGGCTGTCGTAGTGGCATTTGAAGGACCTATAGTCTATGTGCTGTAAATACATTTTTGTTCCCTCCACTGAGAGATAACACATTTTGGTGCTGATAAGCTCATTTTTGAACCATAGATGATGAACAAGCAAACATACAAAAGTGAGACTATTTCAAGATCACTTACAAAGACCTCAAGCAAGACTGGGAGACACGAGTCTCTGAGACTTGGTTGAGGGTTTCGACCTCAAAACAAGTCGTCACTGTCGGCCTAAGTCACCTACCGAGGTAGTAGAGAGCAGGACTGTAGACTCCAACTGATTAAAACAGATGGTGCTTGAAGGAGCTGCACAGTTACTTATAAAGGGCATGCTGGGAATTTATGCTCTGAATGCAGAAGGAATTGTCAGGATGGGAGATGGTTTTGACCTTTTCTGAGCAAAAGAGCCAATTTATGTTCCTGATTTTATACTACTTACTACCACCTGAATGACAGCATTCAGCAGGACTGTAGGAAATTACTTAAGGGAGCATAAGTATTTTCTTTTAGTCTTAATTTCTAAATCACATAATGCATCTGTTGAAGTCCTGAGACTGATTTCTCTCGTCCTCATCTCTGATATTGTAA
Source organism: Thalassoma bifasciatum (assembly GCA_008086565.1). Lineage (NCBI taxonomy): Eukaryota > Metazoa > Chordata > Actinopteri > Labriformes > Labridae > Thalassoma > Thalassoma bifasciatum. The sequence goes on along the minus strand of RPOG01000674.1, from coordinate 151,980 downwards.
TCTGATCCAACTGTTGACTGTGTTCTGTCCATGTTTTGCCTTAAATAAAGAAAAGCGGTGTTGCCGTGAGAGAACAAAAGATAAACATTGCTTTCAGAGGGCTGCAAGTTCAAGAGCGACATATGCATGAAGTGTTTCGGCTCCTCCCATTCACCCGGTCCCTTGACACATGCAGAGCTTCAGAGTTAAATCCCATCTCAGAACAGATTCCCCGGGATTACACTGCTCCTGCCTTGAATCCTACTTATATAACACACGAATGCATGCAATGTGCCCACACACACAACACAACACAACCCTGTATGTTTGTACAGAAAGATATTATGTATAAGAAGATGTGCACAAAATATCCAGGAACACAGATTAAAACATGTAATTACTTGTAAAAAAGTGGAGACATCAATATGTTTCAGATACAGTATGACTCCTTCCTTGTGTGTGTGTGTGTGTGTGTGTGTGCAGAAAATCCTTTTGTAAATCTCTATTTATGGTATCTCTGTGTGCATGTGTTTGATCATTGTCTGACATCACATAAAAGCACAAAATAAGCGCTGTAAAAATAAATCTCCTGGGGCTATAACCCATGACCATGCACAGGATACAGATGGTGCGTGGACGGGAAAAAAGAAAAAGGGCACAGAAAGGGAGCAAGCACTGCCGAACAGCGTGTGTGCATGTGTGTGTGTGTGTGTGTGTGTGTGAGAGAGAGTTAGACATGCCTGAATTGGCCGTGTGTGTCGTCCTCCTTGGACGGCTCCAGGTCCTGTGTTGAGATCAGGCCTGTTTCTTCGCTCTGCTCCTGCTGCTCAGTCATGCTCCTGGCCCTAAACACACAAACACAGAGCGGTGTGTTAACAGCAGGCACCTCTCTGCTGGACCTTCACACACACTGGTTTCACAAAAAAAAAATAAAAAAATAACAACCCATGTTTGTTTTTATGTCCACGTTTGGCTCCAAACACAGTGTTCCTCCTAAAGAGTTTACAGGGCAAATAGACTCTATCTGCAAAATCAACACGGTGCTGATGCAACATTCAAAGTCTGATTCTGCAGGTTTGCACTACATTAAAATCTTCGACTCTGCAAAGTGCACTCCAGCTTTGTAAATAGGGTCAGTGTCTGCTCTCGGCCAGATGTCTGCAGAGAAATCGAGCAACTTGGAGGTCGTACAGATGGCTGACCTGATGTTCTGAAATACACTTTGAAGCTTTTCAACAGCATAAAAAGAAGAATACGACTGCAAATCCCCCTCAAAATTAAACACAAAGACTCAGGTTTGAGTTAGGCACAAACACAAATATGAAAACAGGTAATTAAAGGTTACTGACGGTCACTCTGGTGAAACAAATCACAGTTTTTCTTTACTGTCATGAATAATTCAGCAGAAGTTATTTATTTATCGATTTGTATCCCCATTAGCCACTGCCTTAGTAGCAACCACTCATACAGACATGAAGGAAAAGTTTATGCAAGATTCAACGATTAAAAGAGAAGTCCAAGATAGAGCAAAGAAAAAATAGAAATAAATGACAACACAATAACAAATGAGGTAAAAATCAAGAAACAAGAAAATGAATCTGTTTTAAATCCAAAGGTAGTCTCTCAAATGTTCGTATTACATCCAGGCAATCAATAAAATGCAGGCAAGAGGAAGAGAAAATGCCCACATATGCATATTTACACAACCCTTACATTGCAACATTTGTCAAACATAGATATCACAGTTAATGCATTCAAGAGAATCTCCACAATACTAAATATTTCTTAAGTCTCATTTTAAAAACAGTTTTCATACAAAGTTATGAGGTTTTTAAGCTGACAATTTGTAACATATGGCAGCAAATGCTCCATAAGCTCTCTAATCTCCATTTACAGATTAAACCACAAAAAAACACAAAAGATCAGAAGACATGATTTAATCTGGGATACCTTTAGGTCTCATAGGACGAGCTACAAGATGCTTAAAGAGACTGTCTCATCTGTAATCTGTCTGACTAGGTAATGTATCGATCAACAGTTATGGGGTTCTGTTTGAAATGTGACAACAAGCAAACTGTATGAGTTTGCACTGCTGGTTACATTTGGCGCCACTCATAGCCCGCTGCTCTGAGATTTATCTGTACCATGTAGCGTTAGTGAATCCTGGTTCTGTCCTACCACTGCTCATCTACCAACTCCCACCTCACCAAGCAGAGCAAATGTAACCTGGCTCTTCATTTTATTGAAGAGGTTTGAACAGATCGCTACAGTTTAACTGCTTAATGTGGGTCGGGATGGATATTTTCACGAACAGCTAAGCTTGTGTTTTAGCCTTTAGCCCATGCTCTATCACTCTCCCATTTAGCTTTCTTCTGTCCCTTTTCTGTCATACATCCAGATCCTGTTTCCACTATTAATACTAAATGAATCACGTGAATTGTTTCAGCAGAGAAAAACACAGATCTCTCTCCTCACTGCTAAACTTAGTCAGCCGGTGTGGTGTCAAGACTTTGGTGTGCCGCAAATCAATCCAGCTAGAAATTTGCATTTAGAAATAACATATTTTAGCGCTAATAATCTTATGTCAAACTGGGGATTATGATCAGGCAAATATCTAGGTATGAGACTTTTTCAAGATTACTTAAAAAGTCCTCACAGTCCCTTTAAATTATAATGGGGGAGAAAAAGAAACTTCTTATAAGAGTCAGAAACCTCGAGTAGACACCGTGTTGGGGTTAGGGAGTGATAGAGACGAATAACAGCACATCCAGACTCACTTGTTCCACATTAATGATGATGACAAAAGTATGTGTTCTGTATTCAGGAACTTCAGTTCAAACTGAATTTACTTGACCCATGTTAATACTATTTTAAAATCAAAATTAAAATCATTTAACAGTATTTGAAAAATCCAAGTGTTCTTAGCTAATAATTAAAACTGTTTAAAATTCAGACATTTTATCTGAAACAGAATCTGTTGTTTTCCTTTCACCTCTCATTCTTTTTCCCATCAGCACACAAACACCCAGCTGCCCTGCTCCGTATCTTCCTTTGGGAGAGAGGAAGTCGTTACCACCTGCCGACCTATAATTACAGGTGCTGATGGAAATAGGCTCCTGCATGCAGTTTCCATTATCTCTAATTGGCCAGAAGCCTAACGTCAGCCGCTGACCTGTTCAAACAACAGAGGCTTCCCGGTTCAAGAGGCTTTACGATGCATCTGACTGGTTATCTGTGATCACACAGGGTTGAATGAGGGGGCAGAGGGCTCGCTGTTAAAGATAAGGAGAGTGTTTCTAACGTTTATTCACCTAGAGCCTGAGGTTAAAGGAATCAGGTGCAGGATCTGATCTCAAATGAAGGCCTTAAGGCTGAATAGAGCCTTGTGGTTTCTGTTCGCCGATAAACAATGGTCAAATAGGGGGATTGTAGCTTCACACGGCTGTTCTTAAGGAAGGGAATATTTCCTCCAGCTCAGCCACAACTGAGTTTAAAAACTGCCTTTAATTTATCTTCTGTTTGAAAATATTAATGTTTTTGAATAGCGAAAATCTTCAAGTTAAAGCTCCTGTGAGAAACTTTCCACTTATGTTGCTTTTGGTGCCCCCTGTGGACTGTGGAAGTCACATTTTCCAACCAAAAATTATTGCATTATATAGCATTATTTCACCACTTACAAGCATTTTCTGCCATTAAAAACGCGAAACAGGCTGACACCTGCCCCAAGCAGCAATTTTAGACCTTACTTATAACTGTAAAAACAAAATCAATCTTGTTTTTGCTGGTCTCATTTGCTTTTTGAGGTCATAAAGAGGCATCAGTGTTACATTTAGTCTTTTTCTTACCTTGATAATAAAGGCACCACAGGAGCTTTAAGTGATTTCTAAATAGGGTTCGTTTTATCTTGAAATGACATGCTGGCATTCAAAATTTTGAATTTCTAATCTCCATTCACACTCCATTTAAAACCATACTTCAGCTTTTTGGTTGATTTCTAATTGGCTAATTGACTTGTCTGTAAAGCTTGTTAGCCCGTAGACAGTTCAACAGTTTATTTTTAGCTCAGGTGGAAGAAAAAAACACTCTTTATGACCCTCTCACTGGCAGCTGGGAATTTCACACACCTCACTGTTGCCACTGTATCCTACCGGACACAACTTAGAACGACATCTTTTCATAAAATGCTTACACACATTTAAACATGTCACATCAGGGACACAAACAGCTCAGAGACAAACACTCTCCTTGTACGACTGCAGACATGAATGAGTCTTATTTAGCAGCTCAACTTGTGTCTTCCTCTGTCAGTTTAATGTCTGCTCTTTAAACTCTTATTTACGGTTCCTGTTAGAGGGCAACAGGAGAGCCAACTGGAGAAGGATGACTCTACACACCAACAGGTTTATAAAGTAAATGAACTGTGAAACTATGGAAACATGCTCCCCGGACGAACTCCTTATTTATGGATAAAGCCTTTTTGATACCAAAACAGAAGTGACGAAGGTTGGGTTGAACAGAGGATTAAGTAAATAACAACAGAGCTCAAAGAGGGGTTATTCTGCTTTACCACATTTTAAACATGAATACAAAGTAGCAATGCTGATTGTGCAATTTTTCAAAAACTACAAATTACTACAGGGGCACCTAAGGGACAGTACAGTCCTTATATAGGACAATCCCCTCTATTTACGATGGGCTGGAGTAAACTTTAGAAGGAACTGATCCTGAATTGTCTGACTGAATAACCCTCTAATGAGTCCCCTTTTATGTGAATTACATTATTGATAAATTACCGCAAGCTAGTAACCAGAGTGTGAACTTGAGGTTACGCGGAGCTCTTTGAGCTCAGGCTGCCTGGAGGCAGTTTTAGAAAGTTTGGAGGTTTAAAGGAGCTGCTCTTTTCCCTGCCATGGAGACTGTAACACTGTAGTGAAAGTTTATAAAAATTTTCATTGGGTAAGGCTGCAATTTTTCAACAGTGATAATCGAAACTACAAGTATGCTACTTTGCAAAACTATATCAGGGGTTCAAAACCCAATTTGGGAATCTGAGACTTGCTTTTTAAAGGAGAGGTAGAAAATTCAGACTGCATTTGCAGGAGGTTAGAAAGTGTCAGAAACAAATTACAAAATGTCATTACATTTTGTTTTGGGATGATGATCTCTCGGTGATGAGGAGGGGATCAGAAATATGGACTGATGCTTGATCATGCATCGCTTTAATAGACCTCTTCATGACCTCGCTCCGTCCTGACTCGTTATGTGCCTTTCAACCTTCTCCTTCATGTCCTCAATGTCTCAGGAGACAAACATTTTGTGCTGTCACAAGACATTCCCCAATCCAATAAACTCTAATCTTGTTAAGGTTGCTGTTAGCCACTGAGATTGTTGCTGAGGAATCACTGCACTCTCACTGCCTCCAGCCGTTTGCTCCTCTTTAAACCTGAATAATGTTGACTTGGCATTCATAATCCAATGTCAAGTTAGTTTTGGGTTAGCCACCAGTTATATTAGTTGTAAGTGTGAAACCAAAGCCTAAAACTGACGTACAACAACCCCAGTGGCTTTTTCAGTTGCAAACGCGTAGCTGCAAATAAACCTGCATGAGAAACTGTAATTAATAAGAAACTGTTTCTGTCATGTAAGCATTTCTTGTGCAGGATTGCTGAGTCTACACTGCTTAAGGAGAATTTAAAGCGGGACAGCAGCAGGCTCTCAGCTTCCAGCAGCAAGGTCTGCTCTGTGTACAGTGGGTGTGTAGGAGCAAAAGTCTAATTTGTCTGAAAAAGTTGAAGGTGGTTTGGAGAAAATTAAAGTTGTCTGCGGTTTTAGGAGCAGCACGCAAAGGAGTTTTCTTGTCTGTGTGTGGATTCAAAGAAACTAACAGAGAAATACTATGAGGAGAAACTCTGCACTGAAACTTTTCAGGGTTTTCTCTGTGATTCTTCGGGATCTTTTAATCCTGTTTTTGTACATTATCTAGACACAGACAGTGTATGAACCTCCAACAGAAGATCAGCCTTTGGACTCTGCTCTCTGCGCTGCTTGAGACCTCCTGAAATAACCTTCCCATTGTGTAAGCATCTCAAAACAGCCTTTGATGAAAGAATTGTGTCTTTAAGATAGAACAAGACTTCAAATGTTCCTCTTAATGTAGTCTGTGTTAACATTATTAAGAATGAAACATGCAGTAAAAGTAGATTTAATGCTCAAAATTAAGGGAAAATTTCAAGTCAATAGTTTTGTTACATGTTATAAACTCAGAGCACTAACATTTTTTTATTAAGAAATTGGAAATTACTACAATTTGTGCTGTAGAACATTCCAAACATTAAGCCAAAAGCAACACAAACAGATCTGAATGTCTTATTTTAAACAAAAAGTGACTTCATCCATTCAAGAATCACATTTTCAACTCTAAACAAGAGGAAAATTGGACAAAAGTGAAAAACTGTCAAATATGAAACGAAATATAATGAATTTTAACTTTTAACTTGTGCTTGACAGAAAAAAACCCAAAACTGTCAAGTTTGTAAATATAATACAGGTTGAAGGGTAAACCGGAAGCTGTTATTGGAAATAAAAACAGAAGACTCTACTTTAGTGAATTTGACACTTTAACAGACTTCAATGAAAATTTATTCATAATTTGAGGTGTTTTGCCGTTAAGTTAATTCTTAGACAATGGTACGAGAGAGAGATTCAAAAAAATTTAAAGTTGTTTTTTTTGTGAATTAAGGTATATATATAATCCGACTTTCTTATCACAGAAATATCAGTACATTACAAAACTCAAGAAACAAATAGTTAAAAATTGAATGATTTCCCATCAGTCATTCAATTTAGACTAGTTTTCCTATGCTCTCGCTTTTATTTTGAAAGTCTAGCCGGAAGCCTTCTGTGTTTCTGGCTCGTTAACGGCTCCTACCTGTTGCTCACCAACCGTTACGACTTTCTCCGCCGTGTTTTCGCCCCGTAGTCCCGTTAAACTCGTCCTGAGTGGGCTGCATTTCTCTCTCACATCACTTTTTAAAAAATTTCCACGAAAAAACACGGTCAAATGTCACTTTTCTTGGGCTCGCAGCGCTGAAGCTGAGGCGGAGCAGACGGAGCTGTGAGCTCCTCTGAAGTTCGTCCTGTGTGAGGTGGGTTGAGCTTTTACCTATAGCCCAGTGTGCGCTGTTTACACAGTCTGCCAGGAGATTACACACAGGCTATTTTCTTCACACGGACTCTCAGGATACACCAAAGCCTTGTTATCAAAAATTACATGTGAGAGTCTGATAACTATGACATATCATGTTTAATAACAACACCTTAGCTTCATGGCCTTCAAAAACTCATTGAAAGAGGTTTTATTGTTATCTAACCGAAAAATAATGATAATTTTAAATATTTAATCCACCTAGAATGCATAAATGCAGCCATAAAAATAATTACTTGATTTTAAAATATCACTGGAAAATAGATTTTTTTTTTAAAGATATTTTTTGGGCTTTTCTGCCTTTAATGGGATAGAGGAAGACAGTGGACAGAGCAGGAAAGGGGGAGAGAGTGGGGAATGACATGCAGGAAACAGGCCACAGGTGGGAAACCGAACCCAGGCCACCCGCTTGAGGGCAGACCCCATGGCGCGCAGCCATATCCACTTGGCCATCCGCGCCTCAAATTAGATTTTATAAGGATTACCCCCAAATTAAAAATCTTAGGCTTTTTTTTTTAACCCTGTGGTGCATAGTGGTCACTACAGTGGACACCTATTTAAAAGTTATAGGGCCCGAAAAAAATCTCATCAGTTTTTTTTCCCCAAACACACACACACACACACACACATATATGTGTATTTAAAAAAAGTTATAGACAAACATTTTAGGGTGAAAAAGCTTATGTACTATAAATTATTCAGTGTTAAAATGGATGAAAGAGAGTTCAAATGTTTTGCAAAGCAGTAAAATAAAAAAAGATTTTCATGGTATTACCAAAAAAGAAAGAAAGAAAGAAAGAAAGAAAGAAGTCAAACAAAAAAGTGGTCATATTTACATTAAGTTCACACTGTTTTGTATTGAATTCTCAGTTTCAAATATTTGAAAAAAAAAAGGAAAACTCTATGCCTCAAGACAAATAAAAACACTCAAGGGAAAAATCCAGACACTGACTTTCATAATTCATGCATCAGAGGGTTAAAGATCCATTGAGTGGGACATATACTATAATCATCCTTTGTGTTCTAAATAATCTTTAACAAATTATGTCAAAAATGTTTAAAAACATGTTATCGCACTGCAATTGAGGGTTAATTTTTATTCCACATTATATTTTCTGTATATTATAGTATCTTCTTGAAAAATACTGGTCACACCTCTTGACACTGACCAGTTACAACACCTGACTATGTTGCTTTTAAAGTCAAAGGTCAGTGTTTCTTGAAAAAATTGACACTGAAAATCAGGAATCAAAAAAACAACAGACATACGTTTTTAATGAGATAACAAGCTTTTTGTCTTAGGTAATGGTTCAAGCAGTAACTAAGAGGTTCAGGTGATGTAAGTAACTACTTCTGCCACATTTTTGGAGCAAAAGTAGAGCATTTTAGTGAATTCAAAAGTAACAACTCAACTGATTGCTGATGTTTTTGGGGAACTTTTCTCTAGTTTTTCATTTCTGATTTTCAAATTAGCTGCAGTATTTGAAAATCATACCTCTAAATATTTCTCATTTCAACCCCTGAAGTACCAAAGTTGCAAAACTGCAAGAAGCAACACTGCTGAATTCAACAAGCCATCGCTGCAAAAACAATGCCTCATGTAGTTAGTACTTAACACCAGGAGATGGCGGACATCTGTAACTTCAGTCTGAGCAATATTTGTGGGCGTTTCCTTTCAAAGTTTTGGACTTAATATGAATGAGACTAGCTACTAAACTCGCAAAGTTTGGTTTTTGTCCGGCTTCAAACAACAGCCCTGTAATTGTTGATGAAAACATTACCTTGTCCCATTGAATCCTATAAAAAGTTGGTTTGAACAAAGAAAAGAAGTGTCAAAAGGAAGATCCTAAATCTTTCGCTTTCACTTTCAAAACGAATGGTCTCTGTTGTTTGGTTGGTTTGGTTTGGTTGCTGCATATGTGATATTGATGCAGTTGTTTTGCTTCTTGCATTTACTTTTGAATGTGCAGTGTTTCTGAATGCGAAGCAAATTTATAACTGCAGTGATGTGACATAACCACCTGACTGTGGTTGGAGGGCATCTGAAATAACATAAAAAATTCCATATTGATATATTTAAAAAAATACTTGTATTGAAAATAACTTCAGAAAGCATCAACGCTGTGAGATTTAGAGACCTCTGCAGCATGAAATAGTTATGTAGAAACTCCTGCATAAAAAACAAAGTGCAAACTTATCTCACACGTACGTATTCACCCATATATCATGCCTAACAACTTACCACAGTCAATAAATGGATCCCTATCTCCTCTCTATCACTTTAGGCCACAAAATAAATCAGACTCTGTCCAACAGGTGACGTCTTCTGTGCAGTAAAAACTGTCTCTCTGAGTCTACAGACTGGTATTCAAGCTTGTCAGGATTAAATTGATGCAATAAAGGAATAAATTGAACTATGATGCAATGAGATGGGGTTACACATGAATGAAAGAATGAAATTTATTTTAGGTCACCCTCGCAGGAATTGAAACAAATGTACAAACTTAAAGTAAAAATCGCAAATCTTCAAGGTAACTGAAAGGGTGCAGGTTGAAGCTAAACATTAGACAGCTGTTATTATCAGGGTACAGCACATTTCCTGGTGAGTTTATTCAGTTAGATAAGTTGGGCTATACTTGGATGTTTCAGATTCTAAAACCAAAAACTAAATGCTTGTGTACAGGGATTTTAGACAAAGATCTCCAACTGTTTGCTTAGTAAAGTCACCTTCTATCCAGTTTTTTATTACTAGCTGCAATATCAGGAAAACTTTGATATAAAAGCATAATTTAGTCATATTTCAGATTTTACTTCTACGTTCTGGATGTATGGTCTTGAAGTTTGTGTCTGCACTGCTCTATTTGTCAGAGTTTAAGATCTGGGGACAAGTGAACATAACCTGAAATCTAAGCAAGTATCTGTGTCTTACTTTTAGTTAAAATTGTCTTTTTAGTCTCGAAGTCTGGAAACATGTCTTATTTCAATAAACACTGCCTGGCCCAACAAAAAAACTCGCCACCTGGATTTAACTTATCAAATAGGTACAAGCCTCCTATTGGATAATTACTGCATGGGTGGTTATCTTTCAGCTGGCAACAAGTTATTTAACTCCAGCTGATGTAATGAGTAACCTTTTTATTTTTTGAACAACCTCGGTGAAAGACACATCCTGTGGTCGTGGAAAAGATGTTAGTCTGTTTAAAAAGGGTCAAATCATTGGCATCAAGCAGAGAAAACATCTGTCCAACACATTATTAAAAACTAGAAGAATGGTGGTGAAGAATCATCGTCTTCAAAGGTAGAAATGTGGTTGGAAAAAAATCTTGAATGATCGTGATTGGTGATCACTTAAACGTTTGGCCAAATCAAATAGAAGAAAAACAACAGTAGAGCCTAAGAGTATGTTTGATAGTGAAAGTAAGGGCATTTCCACATGCACAATGCTAAAGGAGCTCAAGGGAATGGGACTGAACAGCTGTGCAGCCTCAAGAAAACTACTAATCAGTGAGGCTAACTGGACAAAAAAGGCTTCAGTTTGTTAGGGAGCATAAAGATTGAAGGTCTTGTGGCCTTATGAGTCTAGATTTACCCTGTTCCAGAGTGATGGGCGCATCAGGGTGAGAAGAGACGCAGGTGAAATGATACACCCATCATGCCTAGTGCCTACTGTACAAGCCTGTGGGGGAAGTGCTATGATCGGGGGTTGCTTATTGGGACAATGCCACAGTGAATGCATGTTGCAATCAAAGCTAAAGGCGCTCAGAGTGTGACCTTTGTTTTTGGTGGCAACTTTTTTTGTCCAGGGAGTGTATCGAAAGACAAAAATGATGTCTGAATTGGTTGTAATGAGTTAAAACAAATATGAAGATGGGATAAAAAATGTAGTCGTCAAATTTCTTGAGATTACTAAAATTAGAACACTTTTTTTTTTTTACCATTGGCAGATTTTTTCTTCATTACAAGCAACTCAGACATAATTTTTGTCTTTCAATAACTTGAATCGAGACATTTTTCTAGACTAGTTTGGTAAATGTGGCTCACATTAAGTCTAAAGAAACATTTTTCCATTAATAATAAGACATAAACACCCTGACATTTTTGTAAATATGAGCCACATTCCTAATAGCAGGATCACCACTGCACTATGAAACTGACAACAGAACATTGTGACAGACACAGATGGTTTTAAAAGTTGGGGAAGTTATTTGATCTGTTCACCCTGTTGTGAAGTTTTTGTTTTGTTTTGTTGAAATTTGGTGAAAGGGTGCAGAAAAGGCCAAAAAAGAAGCTCCTGAAATTTCAGTGTGAACATTGAACTCTTTCCATCTCTGCTGTGATTGGTTCAGACAGAATCAGTGCCTTCTCTCAGGGTTAATTGCTTGAATCAGGTAAGACAGGTGCGTCAGCCCCTTAGTGCACTTCCTGTGTGGCGTTCACTGACCTGGCTCTGCTGGCTGCTATCCTCTCACTGCAGTTACCATGAGGCAGGCGGCAGTGAGGCAGCTGGTAGTATCTGTCCTGGCCGGAGGCCTCGTCAGCGGGCAGGGCCTTAGGGCTGGCTGCGTAAATAGTGCATCCCATGAACACCTCCGGGGGAAGTCACCCTCAGCGTCCTACGGCGAGCGGAGAAACAAGAAGCCGTCCTCGAGGTATCCTTCCAGCGCGCGGGCTGTCCTGTCCTGATGCCAGCCAGCTGCTGAGTGTAAAAGCCATCAGCTCAGCACTTTGCTATCTTAACCCCTCCTTCCCTCTCAATCTCTCCTCCAGCCAACCTCGTTCTCTCTCTCTCTCTCTCTCTCTCACTCTCTCCTTCTCATCCCACCCCCCTGTCCACGAATGAGCCCAGAGCGTGGAGGATAATCAGATTTCACATTTACACTCAACAAAATCATCCCCGGCATAATCACTGCCTGTCACTGATGTTGCATTATGTTAATGCACAGAGCGGACGCAGGGTTCAGAGGCATTAGGGGCAGTTAAAAATACCCCACTGACTGATGGGAAAGATGCTGCTGCAGCTCACAGAGAGAGAGAGAGTGTTATCACAGTGTAGATAAAAGGATGAAGTGAAGAGAGGGAGTGGCTGACAGCCGGATGAACTTCTAGTGAGAGTGCAGATCATGTAACTGTCAATCTTTTACAAAGATGCTTCAGTGATTAATGGAGTGAAAGGGGCGTCAAACTGACAACTTCCTGAACTTACCTCCAAATCTCTGATGATTTACTGTATGAAAAATGTCATTTTAATCTCTAACAGTCACCTGTGGATGTCTCTGATCTGATGTGGCTCCATGAAGCTGTTGAACTTCTGCCCACATAGACAGAGAAAGTTTACCAATTATCTGATGATTTACAGGTTTGGAGAGAAACTGCTCCAGAAAACTGCTCCACAAATGTTTCTTGTTGAAGAAAATACACCTCAAACATTTGTCACACCTCAAGGACGCCCTGAGTGTAAAAATAAGGTTTGTGTGTTTGTTTACAGCACCTTTAAGATGCTCTGAGGATAAATCTTGGTGCAGAGTAAAGGGATGTTAAACAGAACATTTTTCAGGAGGGAAACCCAGAGAGAATAGAGCAGAACGACACACTGAAACATTTTTCTGCTTCATATTTTTGCAGTAAAACGGGATAAACTGAGATATTTGCTCCAGCAGAGACGGACCGCAGCCTCTTCAGAGACACTGCTCTCCTGTGGCCGGATGTCACAGTGCAGCTCTCAGGTTCTAATCCAACATCATCAAATCAACTTCTCTGGGTAATCCTCAAGAATTAATTTAAGGAATTAAGCACAAGCCAGACTCTTGCTGCTTTTATGAAGACAAAAAAAGTACATTTGCTGGTTTTACCACAGATTTAAGAAGGAAACTGCCCCTTGTCTGGTATTAGACAGTAGGACGTGAACAAATATGTTGACAGGTACTGACCCTAACCCAGAATAAGAGATTCAAACCTTAAACAACTTCCTGAGTGGATACAAATCTAGATTATAAACTGAATGAACCATTTTTCAATGAAAACACACCACGGAACTGAAATAAGTCCGGAAATGAATTATTTCAAATGATGAAGAGACAAATAAGCTTAAATATCTGCTGCAAGGGTAGAAAAATATCCAAGTAAAGTTTCTTGAAATAAGAATAAGATAAGTACATACGTAAAATTTCTGACCCTATCTAAAGCAAACCAGGTGTTATTTTTTTTTCCTTTCATATCTTAAACTAATTTTTTAACTTATTTCAGGTTTTTTATTTTCTTTCAAAATTTTTGACTGAAATCTAATCAAGTATTTGTATCTTATTTTTAGTAAAAATTTTCTTATTATACTTGATTTAAACCACTTTTAACTTACAAGTCTAGAAACATGTCTTTGTCTAAGACATTAAAAGATGAAAATGATTGCCGACTGGCTTGTGAAGACCTGCCGATGGAGTGAGAAAACTTTCTCATTGTATATATTGTGTAAAATGTCCTATTATAAGAAACTTATTTCTTGCACCATTGGCAGATTTGTTTTCACTCATCACAAGTGATTCAGACAACATTTTTGTCTTTAAATAACTTGAAAGAAGACAGTTACTGGTCAGGTGAATGTGGCTCGTATCACATCAAAAAAGACAGTTTTTGCTAAAATAATTTCTTAGATATCAGTATTTGAATACTGAACTGCACAGCACGTGGCTGCTGTCACACGTGCAGACTCTGGCGTGCATATTTAAATGCCCTTTGCCTTCATCTGTTGACAACACCAGCAACAACTGTAATGCTGACTAAAATGACAAATCAGCTGTTCAAATGTTTGTGGTATCCATGGTTACTGCTGGTTATAGTCCTCCTCCCTTCTTCCTCCCACAAATCGAATCTCACAGGAGGAGATTTCACTCAAGTTGCGCACAATTCCAGTTGTAATGGAAACATAGCAAAGGCGCAATTGTTCTTAATCAGAACTTCAGACAAATCGCTCTTATTTTGTAAAACAGTGTAATGTAAATGTAGTTTGTGACTCCATCAATTTGAATAACGTGGCTGTAAACAAAGACACAAAACTCCCCGTTAACCATGTTTTATCCTGATTATTACTCAGCTAACTTAAGCTTGGACCTAAGATACAAACACATTGGCAAAAAAAACCCCAATTAATTTAAAGATTATTTTACTTACAAAATGATTTATGTTCACGGTTTGAAAAAATGATCTTATTGATTTGACAGCAGTTTCATGGTGTTGGCTTCGTCTTTAAATCTTATTCTGAAACACTCTAGAGTTCAGAAAAAGAGTCTGGTTATAAAATCAATCAACAAAACATCATAATCATCTCAGCAACCATTGAGAGTTCCTGGGACAGATTGTCTCATAAAAAGATTTATTTTTTTCCAGCCCAAATTTACAAAGGCAAGTTACAGAGTATTGTATAAAAAAGAACCATGGTAATGTACACTTTACACAAACTCCTGAAGGGCGGGAGAGAGGAAGAGGAAGGGGAGGAAGAGGAGGAGGAGGAGGAGGAGAGGGTGAAGAGTTCTGAATCTTCTCACACAGAAAGAAAATGAAGACATTGTAAACATCCTTGCAAGCACCAGGACTGGTACTCTTTTTTTTTTTTTTTTTCTTTTTTCTTTTTATTCCTGGGAGGGTGAGGGGTGCAGGGAAGGTGGGGGGTGTTTGTGTGACAGTAGGTGGGTCCGGAAAAAAGACGAACGAGCAAGTGTCTCTGTGTTTTCACAGAAGAATGTTCAACTAGGCACCAATTGAGACAACTGCTGGCCAATAAATATACTCTTCACCATGAAACAAATACAGTCCTGCAAAATACAAGAGCCAAGCACTTTCCAATATGTTGATAGCAAACATGACTTTTTCTGGCTTTTCATACACTTTAGTATATAGGATTTTCACTGGGCTTTGCTTACTACTGAGATAACATTACTACCCTCAGAGAAAGAGAGAGAGAGAAGAGAGAGAGAGAGAGAACAAATGCACTTGTCACAACCATTGTCTGATAAAAACTATATGTACTGTATGCAGTCTGCTGGTACTAAAAACCCACTGACTTTAATGACAACATCACAGCTGCCTAGATTACCCTTACAGATTAAGTACAAGTCAAACACCACCACATTCAGCTTATTCATTTTAGCCATTCTTCTTAGAAATGCGCAAAAGATCAAAACATATTCCATCGTGTGAACCTGGGACGAGAAACTGGCAACTTATTTACTGGGAATGTCCAAGAACCACGTAATGAAGTTTCATGAGTCTCTGAAACAGGATGACAGAGTTGAACACAGACTGTACTGAATGAGAAACTACAAGAATAGGAACATTAAAAAAATGTTACGGGATTAAATGAGATGACAGTGTGGTGGATAATCTGCTCCCGTTATGTTTCTGCGGCGTTAAAACCTTTAGTGTTTCATTTATCATGTGTCAGTGATCCAGCTTGCGGCAGTAAATCTTTTCTCTCGCGTCCCTAAAGAGAATCAATGCAAACAGCATGGAGAGAGGATTTCACTCACAGCCCCTGAGGTTCAGCAGAAGTGTAATTTAAAGCAGAGAGGGGGGAGTCTCGTACAGGCCGTGTTGACTGTTTGAGATTTAAAGGCTGAATTTACAGTGATGCCACTAGTTTGAGCTCAAAAATGAGAAAGCGATGTGACTCACTTCAGCTAATCTGACACTATCTGTATCATCATTAAAGTCCCATTTCACTAATTCAACCGTATTAGCTTTTTGCTCCAAGCTGCTTGTCAGCTCACCCTTCCTTTTAGCTTGAAATCATTGTCTGCAGCTGATTGGTTCGTGTTTGTAACAGCTGAGAGAGCTTTTGGGTCGTTTCATGCACTTAAGGTTTGATGTGCTGCTGGTTGATCTCTCAGCACTGAAAAAAAAAACAAAAAAAACACTGAGCTGGAGCAGGGAAGCTTGAAAATGAAGATGAGAAATGCTGAAGTGAGTGCATGTCGTAGTAAAGCCACACGAGCAAGAGAAACTGAGATGTCGTAGAATCGCTCAAAAAGAAATGAGATGTCGACGGCGATTCGAGGTTTATTGGCAAACTGCATTATGGGAATAAAAGCTTGTGGATATTAAAAGTATTTAAAGTTAAATCTTGCTGTGAGAGCCTGAAAATGAAGATCGATACCTCTTTCTTGAAGATTTGATTTGCTGGGATAGATTCAAACATGTCTGAAAACCTTTATTACAGCTGAAAAATGCATAATCTGAGTGAAGTTTCACATTTTTACAGTTTAAAAAAGCAGTTTTTCCAGATGAGAAAAGCACAAACCAACAGTAAAACCAAATTTCTCCTGGTGCAGCGATGACAATGCCCGTGACTTTACCAACCGTTTGCTGATGTGGCTTCACCGTTTTGTTTGAGTGACTGCAGAGACAGACGTGACAGAACTAACACCAGCATCAGACACATTCAAGGATGAGCACAATGATATGAAGTGTTACTGACGGAAAGAAAGAAAGAAAACATGAGTAGTGTTTATTCTCCATTGAGGTGTGCGCGGTCCCTTCGCAATAAAACATGACGACATCATCCCTGAAAACGAGCGGTGAGGGTTCAAAGAGGATGGGAATCAGCAATGATGATGGAGGATGAAAAAGAAAAACCTTCAGTCTCAGGCTCTGTAAGTCTCTGAAGAAAGCAGCTGTTGCCATATTCCCTCTCCCCCACGAAATATAGCCAAACGTTTGTCAAGTTTAGGATATACTGTTGTTTCACGGCATTCGATAAGCCAAAGACGTCAAGTGGAAATCATTTCAATATGATTCACTTTTTCTGTTCAGTCTTTAATTTAGTTTGACTCCCCTTTCCCATCAGACACCCGACTCCCCGACGTCCCCTGCCAATTTCTCTCTGCATGTGACAAAAAACAATGCAGTCAAAAAGACAAAAAAAATAAGAAAAGAAGCTGTTCTGGCAGTCCAATAGTCTCTTTTTGCATTGTATTTGTTGACAGTGCAAAGACTAGATAACCAGCGGGTCGGTGTTTCCTCTGCGTGATGAGGCAGAGTGATGGCTTTGAACCTGAACCAGTCCTGTGACAGTCTGAGGTTTTGGGAAGAGTTGGGGTCACTTATGAGGGGAGGGATAAAAAAAACAAAAAGATAAAAAAAAAAAAAAGAAGAAGAAACCCCGACAGTTTGCCTTGCCTCGGGGCTGAAGAACTAAAAATATAGATAGAAACACCATTCAACTGATGTCTAAAAAAGGTAACACCCGGGAGGTTCTCTTCACATGTGAGCCAGTCACATGAATCTTTGCAGGGTTGAGGTGTGACGGTCAGGTTTTCCTGTGAGACAAACAAAGAAGAGACTCAGTCCACAGATATAAATAACTACACATCCATGGTATTTATAGGTTTCTATTTTAGAGTCACTTCTACAACACTCTGTTTTCAACCTGGTTTATTGAAAGCACACTTACAATGTAAATAACTGTTTTACAGATTTATCTTGAAAAAAGTAGGATTCAGTAAATAACAGTTAAAAATTAATTAAATATATTTAATTAACAAGAATAAAGATTACAACCTAAATGCTGTATACAGCATTTAGGTTGTAATCTTTATTCTTGTTTTTCTTTCACCATTACCTCCATGAACATCTATTAAGACATTTTTGGCTTAAAATGCAGAGAAAGATTTGTGAAACCACTTTTTGAAAACTTCATTTCAAACTTCATTGAAAGTCACAATGTGCAAAATGTTTTATTGTACACATTTTCTGTCTTAAACCTCTGAATCCCAAACCTCCCTCTTATTTTTAAATGACTGGCTGTTATAAAACTGCTTGTTCAATTCAAAATCCAAGAAAAACAAACGTTATTGTTGGACTCTCAAGTTACCAGTGGTACCTGAATGTATCACAAGTTAAGTTAGCAACATGTCAACTGGCTGGAAAAGACACAAGAAAAAAGTATTCTATTCACTAATTCCTTATTGTTTTTTTTATTTTATCAAAGGATAAAATCATAGAAAATCAGTTCATCTTTTTCCTGAATTTTAAAGATTTATAGATTTCAAATTTTGTTACTCTACATGAAGATACAATTGAGTTACACCAGCTTATAGCCACAGTTTTCTTGAATTTGTAGAAGTGCAGAACTTCACTTTATAGAGAAAAAAACAAGACTACAGTGAATAAAACTGCAGACAAAGCAAAACTAACAGAAACTGCTTGGGATTCAGAGGGTTGAACAAACAAATTAGTTTGAAAAGTAGGCTTAAAGTAACAAAACTGAAATAAAATCAACTTATAATAAACAATGGAAAACTAAAAAAATAACAACAGTCTGTTTCCCAGAGAACTCATTTGTGAAGTTACTGTTATTTTTTTTATTATCAGTTTTTTAACTCACATCACATCAGATATCATCATGAAATCAGATCCTTGTTACAGGTTTGTTGAATTAACTTCTCTCTCTGAATAACTGAGGTGTAATACCAAAGCCCTCCACTAGATGTCAGTGCAGCCTGCTCTGCTGCACAGTCTTGGCTGCTTTTTTCATGTCTCTATTATCAACACCATGATCCACTTGTCCTCACAGGACCTGCTAAGGATGGATAAGCTCGGGGGCTAAATGCTGCACTGCATATTGTACTCGATTGCAGCAGTGGAGAAAAGGCTGTGTTTGGCCAGGATTTGCTGTCCTCACAGGTTGCTGCTTCAAAGTCGACAACATAAATATTGTAAGGACAGAGCGGAGCAGGGTGTTCTTTTCACTTCGAATCACATAAACCAAGGACAAAGAAACAAAGCGGGCTTGTGTTTTTTCCTTCTTCTTGTAGATAAATTCAGGGGACATCTGTGCTGGTTGACATAACTCTTCACCTACAGATCGTCCACGGACTTGTTTATATGGAGCACGATGTTTGCCACCTGCATTAACACTGCTCTCCGGTTACTGATGGCTCTCACTGGGCTTGTGTTTTCTTTTACTGTCTTTCTTCCTCTCCAGCTAAGGAGGTGGTGGGCAGAGGGAGGGGGCCGCTGCTTGTCGGCTTCCAACAACAGCTTGTCAAATGTTTGTCTACCAGAGAATTTAGATCACTGTTCTGCCTAATCTATAGATCCTGCACCAATTTACATTAAGTATCCTGTAATGAGGACTTCATTTAGTTAAAGTAGCTGGCTTTCATATGTACCATACTTAAAAGGGCTGAGCAATCTGCAAACAAAAAAAATTGCAATTATTTATCCCTATAGTGCAATTGAGATTTATTGTGCGATTACTCAAAAGTTCCCTTTTTATATGTTGTTGATATTAATTGCTATATTGGCGGGGATAATACTTTTTCAAAAGTCTTGTTTTGAATAAGAAAAACAAACATGAGGGAGAAAAGGAGGATTTTTGTTGAGATATTAAAAAAAATCCACCAATTAAACTGTTTGCATAAATAAGTACATCTCAAAAAATTTGATTATCATAAAAAAGTTGAATATATTTATGGTCACTCCTTCAAAAAGTGACACCCATATATCATATAGACTCATTATACACAGAGTGAATTATTTCAAGCTTTTATTTCTGTTTTGATGTTGATAATTATGCCTTACAAATAATAAAATAAAACAAAATTCTGTCTCAAGAATATATATTATATATGATCAATAAAAAAAAGACATTTTCTCCCAATTTTTCCCCCTTTTCAACAATTTTTGCTGCGTTTTAAAATTACTTTTATTGCTACTTCTTGCTGTTTTTGCTACATTTCACCACTTACATTGTTGCTCTTTCAAAGGTAGTTTTAAACAATGCAGTGTTTCAACAACATTTGTTTTGAAGTGATACCAGAGAGCACATTGTATCAGCTGTTACTCATATCTGGAAACCAGGAGTAAAAAATGAGAGCTTAGTGTCTGAAGCATCCCCTGACAGCTGAACCTGTGTTAGCGCTGGCGGACTCACCTGTAGCGTAGGACAGGTCGTATTGCCCTGAGAGCAGCGGGTATCCCAGGTGGTGATGTGAGGGCATGATGCGTTGGGAGGGCGAGGATCGTGGCCGGTCCACGTCTCTTTCTCTTTCCCTCTCGCGCTCTCTTTCTCGATCTCTCTCCCCGGCGGCCCCCCGGTCCTGCTCCCTCTCCCGGTCGTGCGGCGGCTTGTCCCCTACCGTCGGGGATTTGCTCTTGTATTGGCTGGCGTGCTGATGCAGGATATCCAGAGCTTTGGAGTCCGTTGCTGTTTTGGAGACGGTGGGGCTAACGCGAGATTTGTCGCTGCCTTCTTCACCTCCGGCTATTTTACCGCCGTAGGGTGAGAATGGGTAGCCGCCGGGCAAGTAGGAGCCTACGTGTGAGGGAGAGAAATTAGTTTCATGATGCACACAAATTTGACGACAAATAACAAATTAGTCAGCTTAAATGATAACATCAATCAAGCCTGATAGTGGATGGAATTGATTTTAGAGCTAAACAAGCAGTTATCTTTGACTTCCTGATTAAATAGCTCAAAACAAGAGGGCTTTACCCAGAAATTAAGATTTGTACAGAAACTTGTTGGTAAACTTGGATGGATCCGTTCCCATAAATCTTTGTGTCATTCATTCAATTGATATTCAATCATGATTAATAAAACAAAACATTGAAAAACGGTTAGTTTTCTGTTGTTTTCCTTTTTGAAATAAAAATTTGTTTGTTTTTCAATATTACGATTGTTAATACAGATCAAATGATTGTTAAATTATTCAGCTTGTCCGGACATCGTGACCCAGAAGTTCTATCATTTGTGTTTTTGCCTCAGTGTTTTTGTTTTTAGTTTGAAATTAAAGGAGTAAATCTTATCTTGAGCAGTTTGCTTGGACACTATGGTCACATTGGGAAAAAAAATCATTTATTTGTTTTCATTTCAAAAAGGAAAAAACAGAAAAGGAACCTTTTTTCAATCATATTTAAATATTAGTTGAACAAACGATACATGAATTCCCATAGGTTAGGTTGTCAGATTTTTCGATATTTGGTTTCTTTCTAAATCACATTCTTCACAACAACACAACCTGGTTGGTTTTTACAGTGGAACGTTTTGTAAAGAACCAAAGCTTTTGATAAAAGGAGACAGCAGCAGTTCTAGAGTTACATAGAAAAACAGCTAAGAGAGCGAGCACTAATATTGAAAACACAACAGTCAAACAGAAAATTAAGATGTTATTTATCAAATGTTGGTCTCTGGTCAGTGTTTTTTTTCTGAACTAGCAGTGATTGCAGAATGGAAACAACCTGTGTTGCTTAAAAGTGGTTGCGTCAAGTTTATAACATCCCTGGAGGGATAAGAGCATACAAGTGACTCATTTTCTGATCCTTTACAGGGCCACTGCGAAAAAGTTATGTAAAAAAAATTGATCCATAATTGACTTGACCTATCTTACTCGCTTATTACTGTGCTTTGCTTATTCATTCCCCCATTCCCTGCTGCTCTTATTTTTCAATAAGTATGGCAATTTTTTTACAAATAGCATTATTGGGCACATGTTCGAAATTACAGTGCAGCCACTTTGCATAAAATCCAGTGAGTTCTGGATAATAGTGCCATAAAAGCTTTCTGATATCCTGCTGTGTCTTGTACAGGTCGTCTTTATGCATAATCTGAAACTGCTGTGCTGCCTTCACGCCATATTTAATAGCCATCTTTCACTCTTTGAATAGAGGTGGGACCAACGGCTTCATATGTATTTACAGAAACTATTGACGGTCAAGCAATGTTTAGAGTTAATCATCATTTCATAGGAGCAGCATTAAAAACTTCTTCACATTCATTCATATTTTGAGTTATTTAAAGTCATACCTGGGTAATTCTGCATCATTACTGAAGGCATACTCCTGTATCCAGGGTGGTTGGGGTCATAACCTTGTCCATAGGGGTAACCATGCATGTAAGGCATGTAGCCTTGGTGCTGTGCTAGTGGTGATGAGAACTGCATGTGAGGGTTGGAACGAGAGTCTTTGCTCATGGCCCTGCTGTGTTCCTCAGGAGTGATTCTGGGATCACTCCCCTCTTTGCCCTCCTCCTTTGGCCCACTTTGACTGTCCTTGGGCCTGGGCCTATCATCCTTTAATTTACGATCTCGTTCTCGCTCTCTGTCCCTTTCATCTTTCCATCGAGGTTGTTGTTGCTGGTGTTCATCCTCTGCTTGGGGCTTCTGGCTTTCAGGGTACTGCTAAAGGTGGGAAAGAAGGTCCAAGTTGGCTCAAATCAGTGTTTATTTATTTAAATGAAAGCACATTTTTTGACGTTGAGGTATTATTTGAGACTTACCTGTCTGTACCACATGGCCTGCTCCATCCCTGCCTGACCTCTGGACTCTAGTGCTTGCTTGGGGTCCTCCTTTCCATGGTGGCCCCCTTCAGTTAGTTTCATCTTAAGCCCCTCAGCTTGCTGGGACTTTGCATCCTCCCCTTTTAGGCTTCCCATGGATTTGGGGGAGGGCTCAGAGGGTGAGTCTCTTGACTTGCCTTGAGGCTGAGGCATCTTTCCAAGGTCTGACTGACTCGGGGGTTTGGAAAGGCTCGGCGGCATCGGGCTCTTCTGTTTCCACTCCTCCTTCATTGAGGCTTCTCGTTCCTTTATGGCTACATCTGACTTCTTCTCAGCAGCTCGATGCTGCTCAGCCATCTGTCGCTGCCGTTCCTCGTACTGCTGCCTGTAGGCTGGGTTGGTGTTCATTAAGTGGTTATGGTAAGCTTGATCAGGATGGTACGCGTATGGAGGGACATACGCGTACTGGTTGTAGTAAAGAGGTTGCATGTACATGTTGGATCGCTGCTGGATGACTGAAGGCTGCTGTTGCTGCTGCTGACCAGGAGCACTGCCATCAGGTTTGCGGTCTTCATGAACCTCAACCTTCACTTTTTCCTCAACTTGATCCTGGTCCTCATCCTTTTTTATCTTTACTTGACCTTCTGCTGCTGGTGTGCCTGGATTAGGCCCGCCTGGACTTGGGTTGACGTAATTTGGCGAGTAATACGTCTCATAGCCGGGATAGTAGGGGGACTCCTTGCTTGGTGGCTGGTTTGGAAAGAGTGTTTTTTTGACACTTTCCCTAATGGCTTGGTCCTCTGTCCTGACTTTGACACCCTCTAGTTTCCCTTCACCATCCTCCCCAGCATCTGAAATATCTGAATATGCTGGACTATTTGTTTTGACTGATGAGTTGTCAGCACCGTTCTGGTTCACATGTAGTGGTGTGAGAGGCTGGGGCATACCACTACCGTCTATCCGACTGGCTACACCGATGGATGGGCTTGGGGCATTGTCAGAAAAGCTGTAAATCTTGTCGGCTTCAGCTTTCATACTGGCCAAGCGACTTTGATGAGGATCTGATGAACCGTTCAGGAGTCCTTCCCCCTTACTTCCTTGATCAGAAGGCTCAGGGTACGGGAGCTTTCCTTCCTCCAGTTTCCCTCCCTTTCCCGGAGGCTTGGGGCTGTCCGCCTCTTTCACACCATCCTTTTTCTTCTTGTCTTTTTTCTTCTTGTCTTTGGAGCTAGTCGGGGCAGGGTCTCCAATAGCAGGGGGCTTAGGTTGTGTACCTTTCATTTGGGGGCTCTTGGGGATTCCTTGTATCATTGGGGTAAGCCCTGGGGAAGAATTTGGGTTTCCTGGAGGAAAGGAGTACATCTGCTGTGATGCTGCGGCGCCAGGGCCTACAGGCCTCGGTGACTTCATGTTTTTCTGGGCCATTTTATCTGCTTTTGTACCCTTTTTGGACTTGTCTCTCTTATCATCTATACCGTCGTTACTGGCCTCATCAGTGAGACACAGACCATCATCGCACCCATCCATCGGTGTACCCCCAGTTTCTGGATCTGCCTCAGCCATTTTCTTTTTACTTTGTTTTGAACCAAACTTTCCCGGCGAAGGGGAAGGACTCTGAGCGTCAAAGTTCCTACCTTTTGGGGTCACTGAACGTGCTGGGGATAAGCATCCTTTCTGAGAGATAGAGGCTCCGTTGCAGTTTCCTGGTTCAGGATGGAGAGTTGAATCCTCCCCGTATTCACTGTCTCCATCTATTTCCAACTTTATGTCATCATCATTGTGAGCACGTGCTTGGTGGTACTTTAGACCGTTGATGTGCTTGTATTTTTTGTTGCAGTTTGGATGTGGGCAGTCAATGAGAACTGGAGAGGGGCAGGTGCGATCAAGAGGAGGTGGGAGCGGCTCAGTCTTAATAGAAGGGATGGGGAGGCCCGTCGGTCCCACCCCGCCACTGTTGGAGTTCGTCCTCATTCGTTTGTTGCCTTTGGTGTCCTCCGAGCTGGAATTAGGTTCCATATCTGAGGCTGGTTTGGTCTTGCGTTTTCCAGCTGAGGAGGGACTGGCTTTTATATCCTCTGTGTTGCTGTTGGGTGGCGTGCGGCGCTCTGATGGCGTCTGGCTCCCTCTCCGGCCTTTGCTGTTAGAGGCGGCGCGCGTCTTGTTGTTGGTGGCGCCTTTGTTGTCTGACGAGTTGCTGTTCTCGTTGATGGGCGTGTTGCTGTTGGGTCTCATTCGCTTACCTCGCCCACGGCCGTTCCTCATCTCAAGATCACTCGTGGGGGATTCGCAAAACCTGCAGTGGTAGAAGAAACTGTGTTTAAGAAATGAATAATGTCATGGTTCCTTAGATTTTAATTCAACCTGGAGCTTTAGTTAAGTTTTGACTAATTGGAAATATTGAGTGACTCAGACTGAATTAATATTTCTGTGAGAACTGATTAATACGGCGCCAGTTCAAACAATTAACTCTGCTTGGTATTTGTCTCTTTTTATTATTCAACAACATCAAATCACTTGGAATAAAATTGGCCTGTTTAGCAATTATTAATCTGTCCTGGAAAACAACAACAGATCTCTACAATTGATCTTAATACACTCTGAGAACATAAAACAAAACAAAGACAGTTTAGTCACACCTTAACACACATTTTCACATTTTTATGGAGTTTCCTTGTCAAAACTTCAGTTACTATAATTATCGAGGTGAGTGCAGAACATCTCAGGTACTCTAAAGGTTATTTCTGGCACTTCATTACTTCTTCATGTTGCTAAATGATACAGGTTCAAGATTCAACAGCTCTCCAGATTATATTTGTGGCTCTTTTGCAGGCAGTGAATGAGAGGATCAGAGTTTGTACACGGCTGTTGTTTTCTGTGCCCTCATATCATACGAGTCTGATATTTTGTGCCCCGTAAGTGAGTAAGTACTTACAGTGCAAAATGACTTTTCAAATCAAGGACACATAAACATCATTAGAAAAGACAGCGGTGAGCAGTCTGGCTGCTTTGTAATCAAAACATGGAGTCATTCAAATACTTAAAATAGCAGTTTGGCCTTATCTCCCCATAACAGTAATGTAATTATCTTTCTCCACAGCAGTGAAGGTTAGCAATCTGTGACAATGAGAGACAGCAGGCTCGTATGACTCACAGCTTCCTCTACGAGTCTCTCCAAACAATTTCAGCCGCAGCAGGGGATGTGAATACATCCGCAGTCAGACAGTGGTAGAGGAATTTAGTCTCATTACAAGACCAAGTTTATATTCAGTTTGTTGAAAGCTCTCTGAATTATTCATGGTGTGTCCCTAATGTAGTGCTGCAAACTGTAAGACTATCTTGGTGCAAAGACAGCCCGGCAAACCTCACTTACGGAACATTATGGTGATATACTGTGATGCATTAGTCTGATACAGCCTATCCTTGTTTTCCATTAACGCTGCTTTAATCTTGAGTTTTGCATTTCAAGTGTGGAGTTCTATTTCAATTTGGATACAGCGCTGGTGTGTTAAATCAAAGCAAGTGCTTTGAGGTGTATTTTACCCAACCAGGGTGTTTTACATAACAAAGGCAAATACTCTGAAATTACTAACACCTCAAGCTACCGCCCACAGAACTCTGTTCTAAGAAATTGCAGCTTGTGTGATAGAGGATATTATACAGTGTTGAGGAAAAGCTATTAACCCAATAAAGTGCTCAACAATCTGGCTTCTGAGAGGAGCTTTCACTTTCTGCTTTTTGAAATTGAATCCTGTCACCCCACACTGGAGATAGAAACTAATATGCGTGTTAAAGATACAGCAGCATCCAGCCACGCTGATGCAACGGCAGCAGATTCAGTTAACATACGACATAAAAAGGTTAAGAGACCAAGTGCAGCTTGGATGAAGAGAACGCATCAATGATTCATGGCAATCATGAATCCTTTTCTTCTTGACATTTACAGCAACCATGTGTGACACCGGAGTGCAGATTCTATGCAAACCAGAGCATACAGCTTCAATGTTGCATAATAAAATATCCTTTTCACCTCTGTTTTATACTACCAAACATAAAAAACAAACAGGGCAGTGTTTCTTACCTGGGGGGAGCCCAGTCATGCCGTGTGCAGTCCAACAAGGTTCCCACATATGTCTTGTTTCGCCAGGTAACGTTGACTACCAACATGCCTGTAGGACAAGGAAACAGAGGTCAACAACAATGCAAATTACACAGAAAATATACAGAAATTAATTCCTCACTCAAACTTTTCCATTTGTAGTTATGTTAAAATTAGGGGAGGAAATCACATGGGAACTTGGATACAGAATAAAACCTGAAATATATTATCTACTAAGATAATACCACGATACAGCAACTCTGATGTGACTGATAATTACAAGACAATTATATATTGATACAGTGTGATGTCTCAGTAATTGAAGGATACAAAATGTGCTCCAGGGTACGGTGCCAGATTCATTTCATTTGCACGACCGTGAGGAGACATGAAGTAGTGAGCTATCAAGTTAAAATGGAGAGGAAATCTGTTCATATTAACATTTTTATGGGGAACAAATCAATATTTATAGAGACTGCATGATAATAATAATAATGATGATGACCAATGAATGTATAATACCTCTAAAAACATGAGCTTGAAGAGCGGTATAACCAAAATAAATAAATAAATAAATAAAAATCCAGCCAGCCTGAAAATCCAACACAAAAAACAACAACAGAGAAAAACTCTGACTTCATTATCTTGAGTTGATATTTGGGGCCAATGCTGCTTTTGTTCCCTCGATTTACGTCATAAAAATGACACAATGATGACAAATGTTATGGGTCTAGGTTTTGAAATAAGGAACATTAATTGAACTATATTCATTACTAATACTATTTATATTTAACACTGCTGTGACTTTGAATTTCTCCTTTTAGGATGAATAAAGTATCTTATCTTATTTTATCTTTTCTAAAACAAGATGAAAAAGAGAGTCAGAATATCTTGCAAACAGTAAGAACAGCTCAATCTTAGTTCAACTTAACCGAACGTATATTTTGATTAAGTTATGAAGTTGCTTCACTCTGCAGTCTGCAAGCATGGGAGGAGCAAGGCCTAGTCTGCAGTGTCTCCTAGCAACAAGGAGCTGCCCATGGATGCCTGTCTGTAAATCTGTCAATGTCCATACAAGTGAAAAACGCAAAAATCTGGCTTATATGTTGGTCTATCCTTAGTATGAATGAATGAATATTGTATTTTGGTCACCAATTTTCAAAGAACGAATTCACACCGACTCATTTCACACAATTAGAATCCACAGGAGGAAAAAAATAAGATTGAAAATCCAGGATCCTTCCCGAATCTCTTCACTCGGTGGAGCCCACAGGGTCTGACTGACTGATTCACTTTAAATGAGTTGGATCGGACTCAACTGCAGTCACTGCTGAACAACCTGAATAAGAAACCAAGAATCTCTCTAGGAATAAACACAGAGAGGTTACTGAGAGCCTGCTGCTACTAAAGAAGACATCTCACAGCAGAACGAGCGTTATTTGCAAACAGATCATTTCCTTTAAGTCTTCTATCTTACTTTGCAGCCCAGAGAGACTCTACCTTAGGGAGATTATGGATCTACAGCCTCTTAGAAACAAGCATCAAGCTCCTGCATTAAAAGTGTGAATGCTTCAGTTTGACTGACTGTAACTGAGTGAGCAAGAAAAGCTCCTTGACTTCCCTGGTATTGCTGCAATCTGTCACACTTAGAAGCCTCGGTGATGCCATTTGGCTCGTGTGAATTTGGTAGCACTCAGTGTGAGTTATACAATCCGACCTGTGCCGAGTGCGATACCTGACCTCACATTTAAAATCTTAAATTAGTTCCAGAAGATCTCATCACCCTGTGTGTGTGTGTGTGTTTCTCCTTAAGACGCTCTGAACGGTTCATCTGGAGAGAGCTTTTTATCAGAATACTTCAAGATCAAGTGTGCAGATTTGTGTAAAACGACTAAAACCCTGTACTTAGGACATCTTCTGCAGTGAATACAACTCATTCATTCAGTTCACACAAACAGCTCAGAGCTGCTGCTGCTGACGCCGAAGGCCGTTTTAAAGAGACGGCGTTCTGAAAGCGCATGAATGATAATTTGCAGCTTTTACTCGTAAAATCAAAAGTAAATCATCAACCAAAGAGCTCCAGAGGATTAGAAGCAGCGACCGTGCACAAAAGCATTCAGGATTTATTGCCCCCTCCACCACCACCCTCGCTCTCCGGTGGTGACCTCAGCTTGCCACTTCAGCACTGCAGAGAAACTGGAGGCTGCAGCGAGCTGACTTATCTAATGGCACAGGAATGCTGGCTGGCAGCTTCCGTCCCTCAGAGCATTTTATTAGCTTAGGAAACCTCTCTCACTCACCCCATTTTCCCCTCTCTCCTTCACCCTCACCCTCATTTCCTCCTTTAAATGGTAGAACCATCCCTGGCTTACAATCTTTTTCCCTCCCACACACACACACATACACACAGACACACACAAGTCACAGTTCGGAGCTCATTTTTCTCCCACTGCCTCTGGCATAAAGTAGCAAGTGTATGAGGCATTTATATCTGTTTACAGGAACCTGCTGACTCTCAGCCACAAGTCTCTTTCTTACCCCTATAGGCTGAAAACATAAGCGATTCGGTCCAGGCTGGCTCCATCTGCAGCTGAATTAGTCTCTGTGTGTGTGTGTGGGGTAGCAGGGGGGTTTCTCCTGTTCACATTTCTGTCACATTAAAAGAACACAGACCTTTTCTACAACGCCTTCAACAGCCCACCCCCCCTCAGCTCTCCAAACACTCCAGCACAAAATGGCTCTGGCAGCTGGTTGTGGCAGGATGTAAATCACAGCAGGGCAAATGAATGAGCAGCCTTTCATGACGTGCAGGATATAGTCCTCTCTGCTTTGCCAAGTGAAGGGTTTAGAAATTGTACCGTGAGTTGTAAGAAGCCTTTAATTATATCAAATGAGCGTTTGGTCTCTCTGTTGGAGTGTCTCCTTGTTTCAGATCTCTTCGTCGATGGCTGTGCGTTCAGGGAATAACCAGCTCTGAGCTGAAAGAGCCTGACATTTGAACCAGATATCATCGAGTTACATTTTAAACAGCTATTATGTCCTAAGGATCCTGGCTCCTGATTTTTATTCTGGAAGAATTTATCTTTTTTTGAAACGAGTCTGAACAGCAATGTTCAAACATTCTCATAATTTAATGCAAATTTAAATCGAGGACATTGTTAAAACTTTACTCTAAGCTGCTGGGAGTGAGCTCCTCAAACACATCATATCATTAAACTAACAAAGGACAAAAACCAGACTACAAAACACACTTTTTTCTCTACATTGAAAAATACAAACAGTAACTTCATCAATCAGTGAGTGGGTTTATTCTTTGTTCATTCGATCAGATTTATTATGTCACCATTCTTCTAAAAGGATATCATGTTTTCAAGTTTAATTACATGATCCTCTGATGGACCCTGTCCCATGCCACAGAGCATGTAGGGGCGGGAACTCACAAAGAAAAGGATCTAAATTGAGGGAAATTTCTGTCTAACATGAGTCTGGTTCTGTCCAAGGTTTCTGCTCATTCAAGGGAAGTTGTTTCTTGTCATTGTAACTTGCTAAATGCTGCAAAGTGCTGCCCTCATGGTGGGTTAAGATGAGCTAAGACTTCTTATCTTATCTTGATGTTTGGTCTCTAATAGGTCTGCACTTGTTCATGTTTTTGGGAAGTGTCATTGAGACTATATGAATAAGGGCTGACTGATTGATTGATTTTCACGATTTGAGGGAACTTGGTTGCGACTTCTTAAATAATGACAGGATATACATCAATAATGCATGGCACTGATTCCTTTTCAAACTCTGGGCACTCTATCAGGTGTAACAGTTAATAATGTCTACTTCACTTCTGGTATTTGAAACTGCAACACAGACAAGTTTTACCTCCAGTTTCCTGAATCATATGAACTAGTGCCTTGATAGACTATAGATACACCAACTGTGTGGGTTACAGATGCACAGTATTATTGGCATGTTATCATTATCAGCTGGTTTTGGCTTAAAAATGAACTATTGGTCATCTGGCAACATGCTAATATCTGCCAATGTAATGCAGTGGGCTGATGCTTACTTGATAAAATGCTCAACTTCAGTGCCATTTTTATTATTTTGCACAAAAAATCAATAACATATAAAAAATGGAAGAGAATGCACCATATTACTGTAGGAGAGTTGTGATGTAAAAATGTACAAAGCATCCAGATATGAAATATGAAATTCTTACAGTCAATACTTTGACTGGATTTTGCCAGTATAAGTATAACTTCTATAACTCAGCACATCGAGACTGATTGATTTTCAGGGGAGCAGGTCGAACAAGCATCTCATGTCCTATTCAGTTAAGGCGTAAATGCCCTAAAAATCGTAGTAATCCAACCCCACTGCTTTAAACTGCACGCGCAGTATCTCAAAACCCATCTTCAAACAGCAGCAGAGGTTTCTCTTGTTTTCACATGGTTCAGGTCAGACCTTTGGCTCACTTATCAACGACTTTCACAATCTTGTTCTGAAGAAATTCCACGGGGAGTTTGGCTGAGTGATACAAATCACTGGCCTGTTGGAGCATCAATCTTTGCCACGAGCTGAATTTCCCCGCTCTTTCCTCAAATACTCGTCTCGGGTTTCTGCCAGGGAAAAGCAGCAACCCTCAGCGAAGGACATAATAAAAAAAAAACTCAGAAATGTAAAAGCAAATGACTGGAGGTTTGGAGAATAAGTGGAGGGATCAAATGGAAATCAATCTCATTCAGCATTTACACTCTGAATGCAAAATTGATTGAATGTCTTAGAGTGTTTAATGTGCTACAGAGTGCAAAAGTTGAATGAAAACCTCAATTATTAAACACTCTATAACATTTAATTACTGCATGAGGTGAAAACATATACTGAGGAGTCTCCACAGCCATAGGAAATGTCATACAGCCATAGAAAAATGTGTTTAACACACCCACTGCTAATAGACTACACTAACAAACACGCTGCAGAAACCCCTGTGAAACTTATTACAGGCCAACAGCTCAATTTTCACTTCATCAGATTCTTCGCCTGAAGCTCAGAGACTTTGCCTTTTTGCAGACTCTACGCTGGTCTCCCTTTTCTTCCTCCTTCTGGCCTCCTCCCACATCCAAGCCAAAGAAACTCTGTAATCCTGTCAAGAGTGGTCCTTGGCTTCTGGGTCACCTCAGATCTCTGCCTCTGCAATACTTTCCGTGAATGCTAATAAAGTAGTTCTTTGGACGCTATGTGGGACATCTCAAGGACATGCAGAGGAATTTGGATGCATCTTATCTCAAAAGGGAATGGCGCTAAAAAAAAAAAAAAAACCTTAGCCAGACGTGGATACTAACTCAGAATGTTGAAGCGCTTCATGTTTAATTAATTTGTCGGAAAAAGGCAAGAAGAGGCAGTGCTGTTAAAAGGCTTTCAGTGTGTGTGTGCAGCACAGAAACACAAAACGACAGGACGAGTTATCTCAGGCGGTGAAAAAGGCTTTTTCGTTGCGTCAGAGTTCAAAAACTCAGATTCAAAGCCACACAGTCGAAGTAGCATGAGCTTGAACTTGTAGAAATAATGACAGATATTTGGAAATCACTTGACATCTTTATTGCAATGCTGTCATTTCTGCTTCCTATCGAAAAATTATCAGCAGAGTTCTTTCTGAACAAGGGGAAGTGGAGTACAACAGACTGTTTCACCCCGTCGCTTACAAAGTAGATTAATTTCTTATCAAAAATTAACTTTGACAAGATGAAAGCTGAGCTCCAATAAACAGCCTCATCGCTATTTTTTTGATGCAGATTTAATATCCAATGTATTAACATGTTGACTGCACAGGAGGCAGTTGTGGTGAATAATCAGTACAGACAAAGCTGAGGTACTTTTTTAAACCTGTTTTTTTTCTCTGTTCACTTTTAACATTCCACATCACTCCAATTGCATTGGTTTGACTGGAGTAGATAATAAAGCCTTTCAGTTGGCAGTGCTATGAGTCAAAGTATTAAAATGAGCCCATTCAAAACCTGGGAGGATTTGAGAGTTGCTGAGTAGGGATGGACATTTCTAGCTAAAATAAAAAAAAACTTTCAATGGTCACTGACAAGTCATCAGATTGATCAACTACCCCTTCATTCGCAGACACACAGTAACAGCAGAAACGTAAATGAAAAGCACTGGTAGCATCCATCTCTATATTTATGCAAGGGATTATAACTCTTAAAACTCATGGTGTGTTACTAGTTGCATTTCCATTACACCCAGAATTGTGCAAAACCTAAATACTGCAATAAAATATTGGTAACAGAACCACCAAAATTTCAGAAAACCTCTAAAATTTGGGTAGAAGGTTTTTACGTTCTCTCATGAGGTCGTTTTTTGGATGTTTCGATATTTGTTACAAAGTTCATCGCAAAAGTACATTGGAAAACACTTTTTTCTTCCACATTCTGCAAATTGAATCTCACAGTGCGATATTTAGCCTCGTTTCCACTAAGCGGATCGGTTCGGTTCGTCTCGGTACGGCATGTGTTTTGTGGCATTTCCATAGACTAAAACCGGGACGGGTCCCCAAATAAGCGACCCGTACCGCTCCACTTTTCAGTACCCTTCCGTTGAGGTGCCGAGCCGTACCAAACTGGCCCCAGGGGTGGGGCTATAATCACTGCAGTACATTGATTGGTCAAAAGATCGGTAACTTCCCGTTCCTCCATGCCGCTTTGTTTACAATACAATTGTTTACAATTTCTTCTTCGTTACATTTATTGGCGGGGTACACTGTGTAGCGCTGCAATGATGTCACGCTGTTACGCTGTTGCCATCCGGCCCATCAAGCAGGGTACGGTTGGCTATGGAAACGCGCACAGGATCAGGCTTTACCGATCTGACCTGTACCAAACTGTACTGATCTGTACCAGACTGCCTGGTGGAAACGAGGCTTTTTACTCAAGTTGTGCGTAATGGAAACAATAGAAAGGTGCAATTGAAATAAGCGAAACTTCAGAAATATTGCACTGATTTTGCGAAAAAGTGCAACAAGAGTAAAGTAAGAAACAGTGCTGGTGTTATTTTCTCTATTCCTGGATATTTCCACTGGCTGTTGCTGATGTTAATTTTCTTCTTTTGCAATTCGACCCAATCACCATTCCTCATCTTCTTTTATATAACGCTATAAGCAATCAACTTTATGATGTGCCACAGCCATTGTCTGCCAGGAATACCATATAAAAATCAGGCAACGCTAAAATCAAAGACACATTGTAATTTTTTAGTAACAAAATCCAAGCTTAGAGAACTATAACCCATCCATATTGTGGAACACTTTGTTCTCCTGCACCTCGCAAGTTTCATCCAAAAAAGCAGGTAAAATACCCACACTAATCAAAACTGTGTCATGAGTGTATCATATTAAAAGCAAAGTGATGTTCGTTATCTTATGAGCAGGTGGCTAATAAGATTAAAGTCCAAACACAGCCTGTTAATGAAAACTAACAAGCTAACAAGTCTCAACACTGTCATTTTAAAGAAACAAGATGAGTTGTAGCTCGACACAAGCATTAATATGGACAATCAGAAATGAAAGTAGCATCATGTTTCAGTTTGTAGATGTCTTGTAATTCTACACGTTGTATTAGCCTCTTTCTGCCCTTTTATCAAACTGTGTTTTCATGTTTGTCTTGGATTCAAAGGTCACCTCTTCTGGTCAAACCCTTCCCAAAAAAAAAAACACGCCCTGTGGGAAACAAACCATTTCCTGTCAAATCATTATCAATGAGATGTTTCTATGATAGTTGTAACTGATTCAGACTTCTGTAAAGCATTGACAACAAGTGTCCATGTTGTAAAACCATGAAAAGCATGAAATCCTGATTATTCATTACACCATAATCTGAACACTTCCATCCCAGGAATAATTTCAAAGCCGTCGGGACAAAGGTTTCAACACCAAGGCTGTGTAAACATCAGAGGCCTTGACAAAACAACCCAAACAAATGTCCCAGTAGGAGAAAACAAACCGAGGCGACTTTCCATGCGTGGTCATTTGTTTACACACAGGGAGTTACATATCAGTGTTTGCATGAGCCGTGATCTGAATCTCTTTACTCTCTGGATCTGTTTCTTGGGAGGAAAAAGACCGATTTGGAGCAGCTCCCGCTCACCCCCCCATCCCTTTGTGGAGGCCTTATTAGGGTCAGTCATGACAGCTGAGTGAAGCCTGCATCGCTGAGAGGAATTGGTCTGTAATTTTGCCACTCGTTTCCTTTTCAATGCGGTCGAAACAACAAATGGCAGACCCAACTCTGCCGAGTACTTGTATAGGATTACTTGAACAAGAGGGTAATGCATGGGGACAAATTAAGTCAGGAGGAGGTTGTCTGCTGCATGGGTGACTGCCCCTTGGCCCCTTTAACTCCCCTCCTCCTCCTCCCTCTTTAACACATTTCATTAGGTTGCAGCAGGGCCAAAATATATCAGGGCTGCTGGTGCTGGTGGAGGGGGCCACGGGTTCACAGGTTGACCTCTGCTCCGCTTCAACTCGAGAGGAATTCAGCGGGGTTAATGGCATTTTCACTGACTGACCTTGTCAAAACGCTTTTGTTATGTTTGAAAATAGGAGATCAGTTGTGTGGAATGATCGGGTGTGACATTAGTTAACTGTTCTCAAAAATATCAAATTAAAGGTTTCTCATTCACTTCAAATCCATCACAAAGACTTTGAGTTTTAAAGAAAACAGTAACACACCTGCATCTCCTGATACTAAAGTAATTATTGACAGACTCAGCCGCTCCAAACAGAGCGTATTCCTCATCCAGTGTCTGTGCACTGAAAGCACCTCTCATCAAGGCTGCATGTAGACGAGGAGAAAGTGAGAACAATGAGAAAAATAGTGTCAGTATTCATTACGTGGAGAAGATAAAAGATAGCCGGCTGCTGCCAGGAGCAATAACTGTAACGTTGATAAATGAAGCGTTTGAGCATTCAAGTGTCTGAGCATGTTTCCAGCAGTCCATTTTAAGAGTCTTTCTGCACTCACCGTGCATGAAATGAAGCTCAGCTTGTCCGGGTCTGTCAGTGTCAGAATACAAAGTCCTAAGATCGACCTTATCTTTGAATACGGAGCAGAATTTAGGACGAATCGGATGAGTCACTTACAACGCTGTTGGGATGTTGGGCATGAAGGGGATGTGAAGCCTGTGGTTTCTTAAATGTGCTAATTCAACAGCCATTCAAAGCACATTTAGCAGCTAATGAAGAGTAAATGACTGACTGACTGATGGATCAGCAACAGTTTTCATTATGTTTTGAGACATTTTCAGATTAAAAAGCTAAGAATAAAATCAGTTTTACCTTTTCAAATGACAGAGATGCACTCTGATGTGCTTGGCCAAAAGCTTTGCTGTTTTTCTTTGTTAAAGGTCTCCAGGCTGGTGTTGAAAAATGACTAGCACAATGTTCTCCAGATAAGATAGACAAGAAAAGGAGCTGTATTATACACATTTTGTTGAAGCTGAGTATGTTCTGTTTCATCTAATTTGGCTGATATTTAACCAGATATGTTGGTACCAGCTAGTCCAAAAGTAAAGTCTAAATTGAGCACAGCTTGACTAACAATAGCAGAGCTAGCACCCACAGTCTTTGG
This sequence comes from Thalassoma bifasciatum, assembly GCA_008086565.1. Classification (NCBI taxonomy): domain Eukaryota; kingdom Metazoa; phylum Chordata; class Actinopteri; order Labriformes; family Labridae; genus Thalassoma; species Thalassoma bifasciatum. Next base: position 115,816 of record RPOG01000674.1, on the reverse strand, counting down.
TCCCCCTTGCAACTAAACATCTACATGGTTGTGCTGGTTACATGCAGCTCTTTTTGAGTGGTTGCATCCCAGTTTAACCAGATACAGCCTGTATAGAAAAATCTCCATTTTCTGGATCTAAATACTCCTAAAAACCAAAACAATGTTTGTTTACATCCAACTAGAGGAGTTCAACTACAGACACAGCTCTTGCTAGTAGCAGTTTGCTGCTTTATCTATCAACACTGAAATCTGGGACACCAGTGTGACCTAGAAGTTAGGTTGCATGCCCCATGAGGCTACAGCCATCAAATGGTCAGTCTGGGTTCACATACAAGTTGAAGGATGTTTCCTGTATCTCAGTCACCAAACTCGCCCTGTTTTGTCTTCTTTGAATAAAGGCAGAAACACACATAGTTTATTGTAAAAGAAATAAAATGAAATCATGATCGTTTTTAACAGTTTCACCATCACTATTGTTGGGTATATTGTACCCAATATAATATACCCTATAAAAAAATACTTTTCATCAAAATATATTGAAGTAGAGCAATATATGGCAAAGTGAAGTACTCTTCTTTTACTTTTCCAAAAAAACGTCTCATAAAAAGAACAAAAGGTAAGGTAACACTTTATTTGAAGGTGCATTAGACTGACATGACATCTGTCATTGAGCTGAAGAAGGCTTCATGCATGTTTATGAATGTTGTCATTAAGCGTCATTCAAATTATGTTGTTTTCAATGCAAAGTCAACATTGTTTGCAGATGTATTTGATATAATACACAATACTTTGTTGGCAAAACAGTGGCAGATTATTTTGTCTTCGTAAACATCAAGTTGTTTTATCAAATACATCCCTAAACAATGTTGACTTTGCATCAAAGGTGACATAATTCACAGAATGACGCTTAATGACAACATTCATAAACATGCATGAAGCCTCCTTTAACTTAATGACAGACATCATGTCATGTTCATGACCGTGTTATGTCATTCTTATGTATACCCCTTCAAGTAAAGTGTTACCAAAGGTATTAATCGCAGATCCAAAAGTAAGGCTCTAAAATTGGTGAAAAATCAAGGAGTCGTCAATAAATTTTTTATAAAAAGTTGAATAACTGAGCTGAGAACTTTTTTCTTTGGTCTACCCATTCCTTGGAAATGTGAGCCTTGTCCAGTGAAGCTTTTAAGAAAATTTTGATTTTTTCCAAAATTAACTTGTGGTAAAAACATTTTACTTCCTCAACGCTAAGTGTTAACTTAATATGTACCATGTTATTCATAGCAAGAAGTTTTTACATGATAACAACAAACAAACTCAATATGTCATAAAAAGCAATTATAATCCTTCTTATAATGTACATTTTATAGTTTTGTAGCATGTTGAAACTTGTAAATACATTTTTGAATAGACAGAGCTAGACAGAGGGAAGTCAAATTGTTGTAAATTCTTTTTTCTTATCTTTGCTGAGCTAACAGCTACTTTTTTACAGGACGAACAATCTTCCTCATCTGACACTCTTTTGAAATTTAGTTCCTTTTTTACTATCTATTTTCATAACAGTGCGAGACCAAATCTAGTTTAAATTCCACTGTTTTAATCTTTGTGGATGCAATAATGAATCCAGGAAAGACTTCAGAGAAAAATCTTTAATCTACAATGAGAGTGTGTTCAGGTTGCTCGATAGCAGAGAGGACAGAAACTGAGAAATAGCTCTGAGCTGTTTCTCCACTTCTATGATAATTTGAAAATGATGTAACTAAAGTGTACAGCCCTTTAAAAAGTGAATGCTAACTATGTAAAGCACAACATAAAGACATCCAAGTCTCGGTTCCAAAACTGGCAGATGGTTTTATTTGAGATTTCCAAGCCTTTGAAGGAGCTGTATCTGAAAAGTTCAGGCTGCATTCCAGTTCAGAGGAGGTAAAAGTGCAAAGTCACTCTCTCTGACAAGAATAACAGCCTGTGAGAAGGTCAATTCTCTCATAGCACTGAGAGGCAGAGGAAGGGCGCATTAGTATGCTCTCCACACAGCCACAACATTATCAGCCGCATGCAGCAGTTTCTGCCCCCACAAAAAAATAAAACATCTCTGTACATGTTTACTCGTACAGTGATAGCACATCGAAAAAACATGCCCGACAAATGTAACAGCCAGGAAATAAATATGTGACATCTCTGCCGACTTCGCGTGCATCTATCGCTGGAAATAATTTGGATTCAGGCGAGAAGCGGTGTTCTTAAATGTCATCCGGGTAAATCTATAATCTCTTTGTAAAAACAACCCCTCCAGTGTTTTTTCCTGAGAGAAGATGGAGCTAAGATTAAGACACAGGTCTGCCAAAGACGCATTACTCAAGCTCTCGTTGACGTGTATATAGCAAACGTGATATCTCATGACAGCCACTGGCAAAGCCTACAATTCCTCTGAGCGGGAGATTTACATTTTATGACCATTTAAGTGCTTGAAAAAACTGCATTTTTCTGCCAATATGAATAAGAACTGAGCCTCCCATAAGAGATTTGGGTTAAGTCAGGCGCCTTTTTGGTCACACCACCCTTGGACATAATTTGTAAGTAACAAGACAAGCATCCTCCCTCAAAGAATGAAGAGTTATCTATATCTTTAGCTCATTGCAGCGTGTCAGTTCAACCACATATTAAGGATTTAGCCAAATTCCTGACATGGGAGGGTTCATTTTTCTGCCTGGAAATTGCTCACTTCCATTCTTGCATAGTGAACACTGATGAGGAGAAAGATGGTTTTAGGTTAGGAAGCACATCTGAAGGGATGTAGAAGTTTAGATTGTTTGGAGAGTTGCAGAACAAACTCAAACACCATGAAGGAGCTGCAGCCTGGTGCTAACATTCTCACTCTTATTCTTTATGAGGAGCTTTGAAGATGTTAACAGACGAAATGGAAAAAGCCAAGACCAGTTTCTTTCTCTTTTAGATATTTTTTTATCAAAGAAAGTCACGTAATGTCAGTATTGGCTGACCAGAGACACTTTCCTTGTCCACTTAGGTTTGGATGTTGATGTGTTTTTAAGCTCTTTGGTGCAAAAACACTTCAAAATATCCAAGAGGAACTCCATCCCCTCCCCCTGATGTGTTTATTTTACTCTTATTTTTACCCTTTACTCACTCACTCAGCTTTTTGAAGCTATTTAATGTAAAAATGAAAGGTGTTGGATCACTTTAAAGCATTCCCTATTGGTATTGGGTATCAATCTCAAAAGATTTGGGCTCTAATAGCTGGGGATATTGAAATCTTTTTAAGGTCAGTGAAGTAACCTTGGTAAGAAAACAACATGACTTATTTCTAAATAAATCAAAAGTAATTAGGAAATGACAACTGTTCTCCTCTCCCTCTTTGTTTACTTCACTATTATTTATCTTTCTTATTTTCTAGAGGCAGCTTCTGGTTGAAAATATGGCTTCAAGGAGTTTTTTGATACCACTGAAAATGAAATTAGAGAGTTTTTATAATCGTTTTTAAGCCCTTTGCATTTAAGGATGCACCAATACTGGCATCAGTCCCAAAAAGTTTGACACAATAATCTACATATGGACCGATCCATTGGGCAGAGATATTCAACACAAGTTAGAAAAGCCAGAAGTGTCCAAATGATCATCTTATAAGATCATCTTATTAGAATAAAGATTGTAAAATTAATACTGGTATCGGAGCAAGAATACAGATATTAGTATCGTTACTCAAAAAGGTGGATTGGAGAATCTCTTATTGTATTGAAAAGCATTAAACATCTTGACAATCTAACCTCCAACTATGCTGCAAAGGATGTTTACTGTTTGCATTGTTTACAGGAAGAATGCCTGGTGTTTATGATTGTACATATATGTTATTCACATGTTACGAAGTCAAAATATTTTTTCCACAGCTTCGACTCAAACTGTTGCCAAAAAATCTATACTTGTATCATTGTTAATGTTGTTCATCAACAGTTAAAAAAAGAACTACCAGTTGAAGAGGGAAATGTTTAGTAGCAGCAGCCTTATCAGAAAGTAAACATGGGAAAGAAACCCTCAAACAAAAATATACAAAGAGCAGGCGAGCGAGGGACCGAGGCTGATCACATCTTTTGTTCTTCTTTTCCATTCAGTATCCGTCCTCTGCTGTTAACGGAGGTTGGTTTTCAGTGATTGATTCCTCACTTCGTCTTCTTCCTGCTCATTGGCCTGGCAGAGGGCTCCGGGCCTCCTGAGAACGCTCACTCTTATTTCAAGGACAGTTTCTATAGCGAGTTCAGAGAGCGCAGCCACCGCTCACCTTTGTAAAAACATTTCAATGAGGCCACTGACAGGTGGTCTTCAAAAGAGCAAGGAAGCATAGCTGGCAAGTGAGCTCCAGAGCCGAGTGCTCCTTTCATAAAGTATTCCCCTTCACAAGTCGCTGACAGGGTTTGAGAAATAGAGCAAAAAAAGGAAGACGTCTTGTCTCATGTTTACACAGGAATATCCGTTTCACACTGACTTCTCTTCAAGCTGATTTTTTACTGCTGTTGTAAAGTCGACGATCGCTGAGCTACAATGATGTAATGTGTGCTGCATAAATAATCCATGAGACAAACATTTTTATCACAAACAGCCTGTATTATTCATCTATTAGGGAGCTTAAGGAGCTGAGGTCTTGCTTGGGGAATAGCCCGCTGTGTACTGAAGAGTCGGTGTGTTGTGTGTGTGTGTGTGTGTTGTGTGTGTTGGGCCAGAGGGGGAGGGGTGTGTGTGCGTGCACTGGCATGGAGCTGCGGTGTTTGGCCAAAGGGGCCCCCTCTGTGTTCCCTCTCTACCCTGGAGCAGGAGCCAAGGCGTTCTGGGCTGTGTTTCAAGAGCAATAAACTTCTCCAGCATTTTCGAGATGACATTTGGAGGTATCAGCATGCTAAGCCTGGGAGGGGTTGGCCCGTTGCTCCGCCGACACGACCCTGAGAGCTGCCACTGCCTCGTCTACGCTGAGGGGATCTGTGTCAGAGCCGGGTCTTAAAATACCAGCGCTCTGCCCCCCCCCACCTTTCCTGCTGTCTTCACTTCAGTCGCCCCCGAGACTGACTGAGTGACACAAAGGACTTTTCCCTGGCCGCATGTTGGCCATTCAGTCCTCCGACAATGGACTAAATTCATAAAGCTGTAAGTTTTATGGGCTTTAATTAATCCACATATAAACTCAAGTCGCCAGAACTCGTCAACAGAGTCTGACAGTCTCTGTGCTGTTTTTCCCGTTTGTAATGTAGCCAATTGTATTTCTTATTTTCCACTTGTATCCCCAGACTCTGTAACACCTTAATTCAACTATTACATAGGTTAACAACCAATGAAATCAAAGTATTAACTGTGACGATAAAAACAGCACATGAGGTTGGAAAAATTTTCTCTTCCCAAACAAACTTACACGAATTCAAGAGCATAAATTTAAGTTTGAAAATCCAAACTTAATGTAATCCAACACTTTAGACACCAAAAGAACCGTTTTTTTGTTTTCTGATATTCTATATCAGGGCTCTGAAGCTGGTAAATTGCAAGCCTTCAATAAGTAGTTTGTCAAGCAAATGGTTAATGTAAAAATATAGATCCAACCTCCCTTTCCCCAACCCAACAAGAATCACGTTTGTATTTACGACTCCATTATGTATCCTAATTAGCAGTAGCCACTGTGTGGACTCAGTTGCTGGCATCTATTGCTTTTTAGACCGAATGCAACAGGACATTTCCTTACAAAATTGGATTTTATTTTACTGTTACAAAAGCTAGTGCACCATTTGGAGATAAACAATGAGCGAACCAGGTCCATCTAAATGAAAAGATAACAAAACCACACAGACAAATTACAAGGCCCTGGTCGACAGAATGTAGTGTCAAACATCATAAACATTAAGAGTAACTAGAAGCAGCTTGCAACTTGTTTTATTGTTTAAAAAGGTTGGACACTCCTGTTCTTTATCAAATATTAGCAGCAGACTTTGAATGGGCAACGTTTCAACAGTTAATGACTTGATTTAACACTCACCCTGCAGCAGAAGTTTGAGGCACTGAAGCTACATGCCAAGAGATTATCCAACCGTACAAAATGGTCTTGTTTACTTGGAGCTCTTGTGGACGCTTCAACAATAACCAGCTAAGAAAGTTAAACTAGCATTGACAACCTCGAGTGGAGAGCTCACTTTCACATTTTCACCATCCTACCAACAGTGAGTAGAATTGAAAACCAATCAACAAATGGTAAAACAATGTGGAGGACAAAGACAAAGACCTTTAGTGATACATTACACTTGTGTCTGTTTTGGGACATTTTGACTTTGTCTTCTCATATCCGTCCACTCAAACTATCTGCATGTTCATTCTGGCATGTAGCATAACCACTAGACAGCTACAGTCACGAGATGGACGAGTTCCCACAGCGAAGATGAACTCCTCTTTATTCACGTTGGGCTGCAAACCCTCAAACCTGTTGACTCCTGGACTGGTTCCCCTCATTATGTTGGGTTTTGGTTGTAGTAAAGTTAAGTACAATCTGATGTTTGTCTGGTTTATCTTAGTTTGAAAGTGTTGTTACTTGGTTTAAGAGCATGACTGCTTCACTTGAATGTGCAAATTGATGCGTGGTTGTGCCAGGATTAAACACTAATAAAACTCTTACATATCTGATCTAGAGAGCTGTTACTTGTGGACTCCTGCTCTTTTAGTTTGTTGCCAAGTGGTTGAGCTAGTTAGCCTTTAACCAGAGGGTTCACAGCTGATCACAGATGCTGAAGTGTCTTTAGGGCCGAAGCCAAACTCAAAAGTACTCATCACTAAAAAGCAAGAAGTATGTGAGTGTGTATAAATGTAATTAGTTCAATCTGGAGGTCACCTACAACAGCATCCTTTGTTTTTAGAGAGTGACTGTGCTGTATACAGGTGAGTCTAATGAGTGGTTGAAAGACTTGAAAAAGTGCTTTTTCATTTATTCATATGCTGAAAACTTTTGCTTGAGGAGAGCTGATGACTTCCAAATGTTTGTAGCTCGTTGTAACACAAGTCTATCAACGTCACTGAGGTCTTGGCTGATGATGCAGGCATAAACTCTTTCTCCTCTCGAATGGTTAAAGTCTTAGCACTGATGCCGCAGAATGAGCCACCACGCCAGGTTTGAATTACAAAGGATAAAAAATTGATTCAGCCTCATCAGATAAGATTCTTGTCAGCGCTGACCAAAGGTGCAGCTCCTGTGATCGCAGTTTGTTTGTTGTCTGCTTCCTCCTCATCTGTTTCTTTCCGTGGCACTCGGTGAGCCGTCTGAGCCTGAGACAATTACTGAGAGCCTGTTGTTCATTTACTCCCACAAGGCCGAAAGGCGGAGGTGATGAAGCAGCTGTTGGTTGGCATGCTAAATGAAACGAGCGCACACACGGTGCATGCCTAAACAGCTCTGTATGAGACTTGTCATGCAGAGAAGTGGGGGGGACTGCTCAACTTCACTGCTAATCAGGATGCCTCTGCGATGTCTTGGGGGCCTCTGTTTGTTGCTCTTCTCTGGTGCTCTGCCTGGTTTTACTTGATTTCCTCATTTGGTTCTCATTTGCTCTGTTGCCCCCACAATGAGACGAGCCGGCTTTCATGGGTCTCTCAGGGAAAAACAGCAGAATGGGAGTGCAGTTTGAAGGAAGCAGCATCTGGGTCTCTTTCATTTTAAAACTAGCCGGTGGGTTGTTAGGGGCTCGTACCGTTAAAATGATGTAGGAGGAAGACACATCTTTATGTTGCTTAATGTGTGCAAAGTGTAATACAATGGGGGCTATTGAGAGGAGCTTCCTTAGGACTCAATCTCAGCTTAAAGTGACAATTGAGATATCAGGGAAGCAGCTCACATCTCAGCCTTAACAAACAAAAACTACTGTGATGAAGAACTCAAGGCCTCTTCATTGTAGGGCTGGGCAATTAATTGTAAATTAGATTAAACTGCAATATAGCCTGATGCAATATCCCAATCGCAGACAATATTTTTTAAACCTCAAATGTGTCAGAATACCAGATAAAATTCTTGCAGTAGATGCTTTATGCTCTACACTAGTGTTACTCAACCCTGCTCAACCAAAGAGCCAAATTGTGGGAAAAGTAACTATGCAAAAGAAACAATCCAAGTGGTGGAAAGTGCAATAAATACAAGATTAAGGTGGCAAAAAGTCTCAAAAGGCAGCTAAAATTGAGAGAAAACTTGGAAAATGGTCAGAAGTAGCAAAATATGTTTCAAAAGTGGGGAAAAAAATCAGTCATGAGTGGTAAAAATGGTATTGAGAGCATAGAAATTAACATACTTTTCAGAAAACTGACATTTCTGTTTAAAACATCATATTTTTGTTAATCTTATGTTATGTTCTAATTTTCTGAGACACTGGATTTGGGGTTTTCATTATCTGTAAGCCTTAATCATCAATATTTTAAGAAATAAAGGTTTTAAATAGGGATGGGTACCAAATTTGTGGTACGTTAAGTCAAACAGCACCATGTTTCGGTACCTAAGTGCATTCTTGTGGCTATGAGGGAGTTAAAGAGTGGGCGATTTTCCATTCTGTGCGTGGGCATAGCGTACACAGAGCTGAGTTTTAATTTGTGCATTATCAAGAAAACTATGTATATTGTGAGTCTATATAATATCCAGGTTCCACTTTCTGAAACAAGTGTTTAAAATTATTGAGCTTTTTCCTGATATTCTGATATTTTAGATATAGCTGTCTGTGCAGAGAGTTTTTTTTCCTTTTTGTTTTACAAGGATCCTTATTTTCTCCTTGAATGATTAATAGAGCAAGTGGTATCAAATTTGCCATGTGAATCAAAGCAGATATTTTTCTAAAGTTGTTTAATTCCCTGTTTTATTCATCCAATATGGAGCTCTTTTTAATAAAGACTGATTTATTGCTGGTGTTTGTGTAACAACATAAGAAGGGGAACCTAGAAATAGTCGCAAAATAAGTGGTAATTGCACACAGGAAAAAATAAACACAATTCGATTATTTTTGCAAATCCTCCAGCCCTACTTCATCGTGGCAATTATCACACTCATGTCTCCATCCTTCATCACATATTTGGAGGTTTTGTCGGAAACAGGCTTCAAAGAGAGCAGAGGCATGTTTTCAGTGTGCTACACCTGCATGTCCCCCCTTCTCTCTCTCTCTCTCTCTCTCTCTCATGACCATTTCAAAACCACTCAAACCTCCCTCCCTGCTGCGCCAGATAGAGTAGAATCAGAAGAAAACGCAGCTCCATCAAGCCAGACCACCACCTTTCTGCCAGAATAGCAGCTTTGAGAGAGAGGAAGAGTGCAGGCAAAGGACAGACTTGGACCGGGAAAGGGAAAGGGGGCAAGGCGAGGGGGGGAGGGTCAATCGCTCTGTGGGAGGCAGAGAATGAGGGAGCACAAACATAGTACTGGTGCTGGCTCTGAGCCATGTTTGTGTCACTAACAGAAGTAGCCTTGTCTTCGCCCCCTCCCCCTCTCCTGCCCAAAAGCCCCCTGCCTTGCACTCGCTCTCTCCCAGTTTGCTTGGAAACAGAGTCAAGGGGCGAGCGGCTGGATGCTTGGAAACAGAAAAGAGTTGCGATAGAGAGGAGGACAGGGGTGAATCAGACGAAGCCCAAGGCTGGAGCAAAAATCAAAAAACGGAGGAGGAGGAGGAGGAGGGGAGGAGAAGGGGAGGGGGGCACTCAATAGCGGGGACTTTGCTTTGGGAATGTTGATGAGGCAGGGACCTTTTTCTGTTCGGCTCCTCTGAGTGAAACCAACAAGCAGCACTGTGGCTGTGTGGGCGATTTGTACTCAGCATGCCCGCAGAGCGAGTGAGCGCGAGCTGCTTTGAAGATTAGGTGTTTGCAGTATTTCACATGCACGACAGAAAAAAAAAAAAAAAAGAGGGCAGTTTTTCAGACCCAGCAGAGCCCGACAGTGCCAGTGATACATCTTCAAATTAAATGAGCTGAATGCGGTTTCCATCAAAGACACCAAAACTGTGAGCGTCTAAGATTTCACTCGGACTGCAGTGCAGGAGAGAAGCCAACTCTATTCCCCACTGGCGCGCTTGCGAAAAAGTGTTTTGTGTTATGAGGCATGTTGTGTTGGAGCAGATATCTCTGTGCAACAAACTCCCGTCTGTACCCGAGCAGGCAAAAAACTAAATCAAGGCCACCTAAGATCTGCCTGCCAAATGCTATCCTTGTTGGCAGTATTACTCTGCAAGTGGACTGATGGAGCAAGAATTAGCACCAACACTAGCTTCTGGGGCAGGCAGGGTGAATCTAATTACATTTTAGCACCACAACATGTGTGGTAATAACAGCGGAAAGGTCATTACTTAAATAGCAGGAGATCACTGAAGAAACTCTGGGTGTTTTAATGTGTCCAAGCAGAGTAAACTGCTCCATATGTTTGTCAGATACCATCTCTAAAAGCAAGTGGGGAAATTCAGATAAGAATTTAAATTTGAAACTCTTAAGACTGAGTTGTTTCTGTTCAGTTTTTCTAAAGTAATGGTTTCCCCTCCTTCATGGGTCTAAATACAGAATTGTAAACATTTACCAAGTGGAGCAACAAACTCTGGTTCCTGCAAACAAACTAGCAAACCCATTGCTCATTTCTTTCCAAAACCTCAATCCAACCAATCAGATGAAGATAAATGAAGCGGTCTGAAGTTAGTTGGGATGAAGGATATTCTCTGCTGAGGATGTAATACTTGTGCAGAGAAGCACTTTCAGGGGCTGTTTCCACAACAACGGAAATTGCGTTTTAGGCGACCTAAAATGGGAAACCGGGAGAATGGCCTCTTGAGAGGATTTTTCCTGATATGCTGCTGCCAATGTTGCTGAATAAAAAAAGTTCCGGTTCTCAGGTTGCACTTTACAATTTTATTGTGGCCACTTAAATTGCAGAGCACAAACTGGTCATCAACAAAAGTAACCACGGCGGACTACCGTGTTGTACTGTGTTATCTGTTGACTGCTTTTCAACTAAATGTGCATCTGTTGCTCCACTTCGGCAATAAGTGAGGAAGCATTTTTGCCATTTTAGTCACTTTTCACTCCTTTTTATGGCCACCTTTGGACTGTTTTTGATCCTTTCTTACTTAATACTTCCCAAGTTTCTTCCCAATTTTCTTGCCAATTTCTGATGCTTTTTTGCCATTTTTGCCACCTCAAACTTATCTTATTGCGACTTCTTGCTGCTTCTTGCTTTTGAATTTGAATTTATTGAAGGATAGCTTCTTGAGATGCGACCAGTTTGTCTCTTTGGTTGAGCAAGGTTGAGTAACACTGGTGTAAAGCAGAAAACATCTACTGCAAAAACTGTATCTGATATTCTGACACATTTCAGGTTAGAGAATTATTACACCGTCTGTGATTAGAATATTGCAGCGGGCCATATTGGGATTTAATCTAATTTACAATTAATTACCCAGCCCCACTTTAAATAAGCTAAAACAGGCTTATCCAACAAAAGAGGCCAAGCTAAGTGGGTGGCTAACACCTACTGTTGACGAGTAACCCTCTTTACAGAAGACAAACTGTTGTTTTTAATGCCGATGTGGAGTCTACCCAGAACTTCCAAGCGATGACGGTCATGAGACACAGTCGTGATATCCTTGAAATTCTTTCCTGCCCACCACAGCAAACTTACCGTCTTCGGTTTCCTGCCACACGATACCCTCCAGATTGACACTGGTGCCGGGCTCACAGGGTCCCAAACACTCAGGCTCGGTAGCCAGAGCCACATCAGATGTGTTCACCGCCACTGAGCGTGTGCGCACCATTATCTGCTCACACGGCGAGGATATCTCACTGTTGCCTACTGTAGCCAGGAGGTGGAGAGGGGGAGGGGCTGGCGTGGAGACAGGAGACTCCATCTGTGGAGATAGAAGAGAGAAACACTTCAGAAACACTGAACCAACACGGAGAGTGCAGATGTGAGGATGCAGCAAAGGGATAGCGGGTTGTAAACAAAGTGCTGAGCACGGGGGAAGTCGTCCTGGTGGGCTTTCATAACTCTCCTAATCAGAAAAGTAGTGATGCAGCACTTAATGTTGTAATAAACTGTGTCTTTCCTCAACCTTAGAGGTGATTAGCAGCGAGAAACTGCAGGGAGGGACGTGTGAACTGCCTTTGTGGAAGGACAGAATTAGTTATGCAGGGTTGGTCAAACATCCCTCCCCCAGCTTCCCTCCAGAGCAAGATCCGTGACACCAAATCATCTCACAGGCTGATCGCTCATTAATTCCCTCAATTAAAGAGCTGGTTGTGGTATGGGAGCGGGCGGCTGAGGGTCAGTAATTGATTCCACCTGTTCTGATACACTGTGACAGCAATGAAGAGACTGTCGGCCTACACGGAAAATGAAAAGAGCAAGAAGGGAGGCGAGGCGGGAGCAGCTGAGGAGAAGTACGCGATAGAGAACTGGTGGTAGAAAAGTGTGTAGGCGTAAAAAGAGGCAGAGAGAAGAAGACTGATGGTGATTTGAGGGCCACAGTGACATCAGGCTTAGTGCTCTTCATTCGAGGCAGTCGACATTAAAGCGCTCCAAATCATTAGCGCTGAACTGCAGGAGGAATGCCGCGCAGCAGCCAACAGCACACAGTCATTAATTGGGAATAAAGCGCTCGGTGCTCGGGAATATGCTGCCAGTGCTGGCTCCAATTAGCCTGAGAAGACAATAACAATTGACACTTGGGATTATAAGGCTGTACAGGCTGTAAAAATGTTTACTGACTTAACACTCAAAGCTGAGTATGAAGAGATGGATTTTAACTGTTTATTACTGCTCATATCTGAATTAAAATCTGAAACCTGGGCCATATTCAGAGACTTTTAAGAGATAAACAGATGAGGAAAACATGGAAGATCACACATTAGACGACAAAATTAAGATTCTTGATCTTGAAGTGAGTGGTGTGAAACAATATAACCAACTCAATTCACCATCAAACAAAGTCTTGAATTGATGTAGCTCTGATAGTCTTCCACGCAGGTTTGGGGTTGGAAATCACTGTTATCTTACCTCAGGAACCACAAGGAAATCTGATTATAGGGTGATTGTAAGAGTCGCCTGTAAATAGGGACTATGAAAACTTTTCCCAACTCAAGCCTAAAATCATCAAGTCATCTTGTTGTGTGTGCACAGGGGCAGAAATTTTTGTTTTTCAACCAATTGGTGGATTTTCAGGCTCATTAGAGACTTAGATTTTTTACCCAAGGGTACAAAAGCAGCAGAGCCAAGTATGTGGATTGCGCCCATTAAAAACTTGCCAAACCTTCTCTTCTGATGCCAAACAGCATATATCCAAGAAGCATTGTTGTAACAAAGAAATAATTCACCAAACACCAATAGTTCATCTACAAAATAAATGCATCTCAGCATTGACGCCTCTGTAGCATCAGCCAATAATACTCTGCACAACCTGAAAGATGTACGACATAAATAACCTTCCACAAAAACGACCCTCTGAACCAACAAAGTGTGAAAGATTAGCTTTATCTCCGGCTCATCTGATTCCATCTTTGTTCTTATTACATCTGGAGCAGGCTGAACAATACTTCCAATGGATTTTTAATAAATGTTATTGTTTGAGGGGAATGAAAATTGATGCGTTTGATCACAACTCCAAAAACAAATTATTTGAAAGCAATACCGCAGCTGGTTTTTCTGTGAGACTCTGCAGAAGACTGCATGAGAAATCGGACTCCTATCTGATGAACTGAGTGCTTTGAAAACCAAACATTAGTCTCTGATGAAATTTAATATTAGCTCAAGACTTGTCATCACCGAAGCTTCATATTTCTTGGTTTACAAAAATGAGCATGGATAGCCCATTTCTGCCCGTGCTCAGAGGAAGAGCAAATTAATGTGTGCAGAGAGCGGCCCAGAGTCGGGCCTAACGACATCCTAATCACTGTGTGTCAGTCACTGATGCATGACGTGACCAAGCTGCAGGCCGGCTGAGTGAATGAGACAGGACAGGTAATCACCCGAGCTGTCACCACACACTGTTCCCGGGCCTTATGGAGACACAGAGAGCCGCAGACAAGACCACACAACCACACAACCCTCCGTCAGAGTGACAGCACACGGGGAGAGGTGCAAACAGGTTCATTCAGAGCCCCTCCAAATTGACTCCAACCCTCAAACTTGAAACAGTTTGTGGTGAGGCTTTAGAGATATATCTGTGACAAGTTTAGGCTGAGATAATGATGGATGAAAAAAGAATGTGTGCTCTTTTTCCAGAGCAAAACTGTCTCTTATGATCAGATCTATATTTACACAATTTCCTCCTTCTTTAGGCTGGCTGCTGGAGGAAGATGCTTTCCTGATAAATTCAGGCACCCAGAAGTGAGTCAGTGAGGTCGGAAATACCTGAAAAATCCACAATGTGTGATGATATAATTCAATCTGAAATAAAGAAATGAGTTTGAAACATATTGCTTGATATTAAAGGGTGCTTATTAGCTTGGTATACTCCATTCAAAAGGTCAAATGTTTGCATGCTGAATGGGAAACCAGTCTTTCTCTTAGTATGCATTTCAAGCAGTTTGTGCAACCCATTTTCAGCTTCTCTTAAATGTTAATGAAGGTATGAAAGGCTATGTGTGCAAAAAAAAAAGGAAAAAGCTAAAAACTAGGGATGCACAATATATAATTTTTTCTGCACACCAAATTGCAGAGATCCTCAACTTTTCTTCTGCATTGGAAATAGCATACAGTTATATGGTACATACACCTATCACATTTGTTATAGATTATTTTCTGTGCAAAATAATAAAAATACTTGATTACTAATGCTCTCCTTGAGCCAATCAAAACAATACCCACAATCAAGGACAATTTGGCCAATTCCCAAATGTGAAAACAACCTCTGTTCGAGTTGCCCTATGTCTTCTTTGTACTGGGGTCATGGTGTATAGGTCCAGCATTTACTCAATTAATATTGGCCGATAACTGGTGCTCCACTTTTAAGCCAATATTGGCCGATATCAGTATGCATCGATATATATTGTGCATCCCTACTAAAAACTCATCTCACAGTTAAATCATTCATTACTATGCCCAAGAAGACGAAAACAAACATTGATTTTTCTCAATTGTTTTGCATTGCTACCTCATGATAACTTCTTGTCTTGTTATCCCAACATAACTAGGATTGTATTCTTGTGATAGCAAATTAATTGATGATGTGTTCGTCTTAATTTCAACCTACAAGAGCTGCCATAAATGGATGGTCTTCTCCTTAAATGACAAGGACTATGTTGTGACAACCTGCTAATGAATGAATCAAGGTCAACAAAGTGATACAAGAGTTCAGAGTCACCTGCTAACTTAATTGATTTGTTATTACGAGAAAACAATCTTTGTTATATTGAGATAACAGGATAATAAGTCGTTATCATGAGATAAAATTACAAAATAAAAATCAATGGCTATCCTTATCCTCGAGGCACAGACATCACTCTTCAGTCAAATTCCATCTGCGACGGCACAAAGTCGTGTTATAATTCTCAGTTTTAACTCATGGGAGACGACAACACTTCTGGGCCAGCGAGGTTCAAGGATTCTCCTGGTTTCCAAGTTTCAAGGTTTGTTTAAAACACACTGACAGCTGGTGATTCCCAGAACGTCCCACTCCACATTCCTGAAGTCAATGATTTCTGTGACTCAGACTTTGTTGATGAAACTCTCAGAATGAGTTTAACCTCGCCAGATGTGCTCCGAGTTCAGTTTCTACCTTTTCAATCCTGTTTCCAAGCAGGAAAAAAAAAGACAAGAGAATCATTTCCTGTTCCATTGTCCTGACTGAATAGGACAAACCCGTCAGATTTCACGACACAACAACAGAACAATCCGGTAACTAATGATAGGAAATAATTAGAACAGAAATGGGACCGTGAGCAGTGGGGATTTGTCTCCAGCTTCCATCAATGGATGAGTGAACACAAAGGACTTTCACTGAATGTAAACCTACACGGGGAAAAGCCTGAAGTCTTCTTGTCCAGGGTTTCTGAAAAACCACTGAACTACACAACTTGTCGCCAAATTCCATGATTTCTTCCCTCCTTACGAGACTTTACAAACAGATTTTGAAATCCCCCCCTCCCTGAAACCACAATGCTTCAATGTCACGCAAGCGTTCTCTTTAACTGAAACCCCATGCCAGCTCCTCGAGAGAAAGCCACAGTGGGAAGAACAATGTTTTACTGACTGACAGAAATCCACATGATTCTCAGTTTGTTGTCCTGATAGGAAAAGAAGAAACTCTGCCTGGATTCTCAGTGATCAGACAATAAGTCACTGCAGGCAGACAGACACATGCTGCACTTTTTACTGGACACATTAACTTCAGCTTTAACTTGTTTATTAGAGTTGGGATTAAGAAACTGAGCACTGAGCTTGGGTGAGGATTATGAAAGGATTACGCTGCAGTGTCACTCTGAGACACCTGTCCTGGCTTTTCTCAAGTGGCTGGTACGAGTCTGGAAAGTAACTGACCGAAACGCACCTTGAATCTTTCTATGTACATACACATAAGTCAGCACTTCATGGGCCTTAACTCGACAACGACTGGAGAGGATCTTCTCTGCTCATCATAAAATCTGCTGAGGTAGAAACACGAGGAAAGAAAAGGCTTTTAGAAATTACCAGCATGACTTTTTTGTTCCTTGTAAAGTTTCCTAGGATAAAGACACTGTTCCCCTTGAGCACTATTACCCCTGTTTCCACCAAGCAATTAGGTATGGATCAGAACAGTTTGGTCTGTGTCAGACAAAGTCTTTTTTCAACTAACTGCTGTGTGTCTAGCTCCACCTTCTGGGGTCGGATTGGGACGTCTGACATCTCGAGATGTAACATGTTTGTGAATTCTCGTTATGTCCTACCAGTGCTCATCTACCAACTCCAACCTCACCAAGCAGAGCAAATGTAGCTTGGATCTTCATTTTATTGCTAGACTCTCAGGTTTGAACAGATCACTGCTGTATAACTGCTGCATGTGAGTTGGAATGAAGATTATCACAAAGAGTTTAACCCATGTTTTAGCCTTTAGCCCATGCTCTATCACTCTCCTGTTCAGCTTTCGTCTGCTCTGACCTCCTCTTTCTGTCAGAAAGTCCAGCTCCAGTGTCCACCATTACAACAAGATAAATCCAATAAAAAAACATTCTGGCAGAGAAATCCAACTTTACCACAGATGCTCAGAAATATTAAATTGCGACTGTTTCAAAATGACATATAAAATCCTCACAGTGAGCAGTTTTAATATGGAGCCAAATAGACTAAGAAAAATAAACAGCTCACAAGAAAAACAACATATGTGTATAAAATCCAGCTCACACCTGTGGGCTACGATGTAGGCGGTGAAGCATGTTGTTAACCCAACCTGCCTGTTAGCATAATTCTGTTTGATTCTCAGTGATAAGAGAAGAAAACAGATCAGGCTTCGTCCTCATAATGTAGTGTGTAGTATTACAGCTGAGTCCTGTGTTTATGGGAGCTCTCAGTAGAAGTTACAGTGGCTAAAGAATCAATGCGTATATGATTACATCTGCCTACAGCAGCAGTACAGTGAGTGGTAAAGCCTTTATGTTTATGTAGTGACTATAAATGCTACAAAGTCTGACCTGTGAATTACAACTTTCAAAGCATGTGATGATCACTTCGTCATCAAAAGCCTGATCCTAACCCTCCTGCCTCTGTTGATTTTTCCTCATTGATCCGTATGGATTCTCCACCCTGATGAGGCGACATCAAAACAGAGGAAGATTCTGTGTCTAAAAGAGAAAATGTGATTCCTCCTGACTCATGGGGCCCATTATTTCTAAGTAAAAAGCAATCTTAGCTGAAGTGCTATTAGCTGGCTGAGTTCAGTGTTCCTGACTCAATTATGTAATTCTTCCTGACACCAAGGGGCGAATCCTGCGAACATCTTTGGTGAGTTAGAGAGGTCGGAGGGCGGTGGAGATTACACTTCACGGTACCTCTTTCAGCACCACTGACACCCAAACTCTTTCATCTGCCTGACACACACACAATTTGTGGACTCATAACCTGTACCTGAGTTTAACTGTTTGACGCTCCATGTGTTGAATGTCCTTTATTCCTTCAGGGATTGGAGAAACAGACAAATTCTAACAGTTTGTGAAAACAGTGGAGTGTCTCTTTCAGCCAATATGTGGTTATTACGGTAATTTCACCCAGGCATTTAAGGAAGCCTTCAAATAAGGAAGACAAAGCATAATTTTTCCAAAAATGCCCAAAAAAAAGATCCTACCGAGTTGTAAAACCTCTACTGAAGTTTCTGCGACAAAAGGAGCAACTGAAGGAGGAACTTCATGTGAGAAAAGGTAATTTTAGATCAGATAAATGAAGCTCTCTCTATCTAGTCTTTAATTTTTATACATGATTGTATGTAGATTGACGCTTGCATTGTGTGGTGTCTTTTTAAGAACAGTGTACTAAGTCTTATATGTAAAATTTGTGAATGTTGATGATGCGTAGTAACCTGTTTAGAACAATGTAATAGGCTCTTTGTACGGTAGGCGCCTAATACAGCACATGTACTTGTTCTTCTGCTTTAGAAAAGTGTTTCAAGTCTTACTACTAATGTGCAAGCATGATTTGAAGCTTTTATTGTGAGCTAACCTTTGTATAACAATGTGCCATGCCTTGTTTGTTCTGTACAGTATAAGTGCAGTGACTAGCCGAATATCTTTCTCCTCTACTTTCAGTTTCAGTTTTCATCTCATGATGAGGAGCAGACATCTTCAAGTGACTTGTGTGCAAAGTGAGGGAGAAGCTGTGAGATGCTGGAGGATCTGGTGATGCTGCCTAAGACCCATTTTAACAAAATAAGAGAAAAAGACTCAGATGTTACATATGTTTGTTCATGTTAAATTATTATGTTTATCCTCGAAAACTTGTCTGTTTGGTTTGATTGAATTGTTTTTTTTCTTTGGTGAAGAAAAAGTTTAAATAGTTTTACTCTCATAAAACATGCAACAAATTTGAAATAACTCTAGACATTGAATGTTCCAAGTTTCCAGAAAAAAATGTGCCTAAGTACTGACTCATGGGACATTTTGTGGGGGTTTTACCGTCAAAATAAGCAAAATAGTCCAGGCAGGCATTTAGAGGCTCAGGTTTCAAGGCTCTTTAGGTTTTAAGAAGGGTTAATGGCATTTAAGTCTGACTACTTCAGACATATGCAAAGCCATTCTATAGATTTTTGAAGTTTTCTCTTTTTCACTGAAGGCATCAAAGTATCAAATTAGAGCAAAAAGACAGAATTTAGATGATATGCACAAAACACTTGACCGCCTTAGTTCTTTAAATTACCACGAGGCAGAGACACAGACACAGACACATAAAGTGACTGGATTGCCTTTAAAGTCATCAAATCCCATCAGCCTGTTTCCAAACACTGCACACTGGCCTAATTCCTTCACTAAAGCCACGCTCTGCTTTTCTTTGAAGCTCACAGTAATCACAGAAACTGAGCGACAGAGAGAGCGAAAACACAAACACAAACACCTGACATCTATTGTAGACCACCGGTTGGGAAAAAAGGCGCTCGGTTTCCAGGCAACTCTGCTCAGTTTGAGCTGCTAATTGTGCGTTCAGGAACACGTAAACACACATTCATAAAACAGGGAGGGGGGGAAGCTGCGATGAAGCTGCTCTACATGAACTGCAATCTCTTCCCATTTACAGAACGTAGATCAGACTGATCCAGTAAAAATATGAGTCTTATTTTTTGTGATCACATTAAAAGAAGGCTTGAGTCAGAGTTAAAATATCATCCTCCAAGTGATTCATGCTGTTCCCTCTGCCATAAAATAAAGAAAACAGGTTGAGCATTTGGCAAAAAAAGAACACTTGGGACACTTTTTCTGCCTGAATGATTCCTTGAGTTAGTTTTTAATTAATTCATTTCACCTTAAAGCTTCAAAAACTCAACCTTTTCAGAACACGTCATTTCTTCAACATCTCCAGAACATTCTAATTAGCAACAGCCCACATTTTGACACTTCACATTACAGCTCACTTAATGATGCAACGTAACCTCCAACATCAGAAACAGAAGTGAAAGACGGGGACATAAACATGAAAAGACGTCTGTAAAAGCTTCACACGCGGCGCTGAGAGCAGCCAGCTCAGAGAACGAGCTGTGAATTACATCTTCGCCGTTTTAAAAGACGAGCGCCGCTCACACGTGTGCTGTTAATTTCTCTACTTTTCAGATTTAATGTTTCCAAAGTGTGTAAATTTAAGCCGCAATCACCGCGAACATCTCCACGGAGTGACAGTCGCATTCAGAGGAGCTTTTTAAATCCTGACAGCAAAGAGCTGCACACAGAGCTTTTTCAAAGAGAAGCCTCTTCAGAGAGCAGCCCGGGTTTTACCTGTGGAGACATATGCACCCGCTGATGAAAGGACAACATACATTAGTCAGGAGACTGCTCCTGCAGCTCCCAGCAACATGATGGGAAGTAAAAGTGATATAAAAAGACAGAAGGCACAGGGGACCGCGGGGTAGAGGACTGAGCCAAGATAAGTGGAGCTTACCAATTTGCTCACTTATGAAGCAGTGGCCTAATTTGCCCACTAAAGCAGAGTTGCACAGGAGGAAAAAAGGCCTCTTTTTTACTACTAATATTAAAGTGAAGACACACAAATAGACCAGTGCTTGACTGAAATGAAGGTTTTTAAAACAACCTGTCTGAATACTCGTATTCCTGAAGCTGCTGGCAAAGTCACAGAGTCTCCAGATTACATCTAGAAAGATGGGAAGTAAAGTATACAGAGTGAAGGAGCTTCTTTCAGTGCTTTTATAGTGGATTACACATTTCCATCCATACTGCCAACATTACGCCTTTGAACTTTTACAACAACAACATGATGAGAGATTTCACATTGAAGGGCAGAAGCATGAAAGATGGAAAATTAAGTCCTGTTTCCAGTATTTCCTTTGACTAAATCCGGGGCAGGTCCCCAAATTACCAACCCGAATCGTCCCACTTATCAGGGCCTTTCTGTGGGGATACCAATACTTCAGACACCATCGCCTCATAAGCTGTTTCCATTACGCTTAAAATTTTGCAAAATCTAGATACTGTGAAAAACATATGGTGATGGAAACGCCAAAAGATTGAAAAACCTCACAAATTTTGGTTAATGTTTCTCCACTCTTATAAATTGGCTTTCACATAAGATTCTGTATTGAAAGTTTATGGCAAAAAATATACTGGAAACACCTTTTTCACACATTGACAACATCAGCAACAACAGTAACGTCCATCAAAGTGTCAGCTCTGGCTCTTACAATGTTTGTGGTATCCAACGGTTACCACCAACAACAGTCCTCCTTCCTTCCTCCCCATAAAGCAAATGTAATCTCACGGAACAAGATTTTACTCAAGTTAAGGGCAATTTTAGTCGTAGAGGAAACACAGACGAGGCGCAAATGTACTTTGTCAAAAACTTCAAAAATAACGCTGTTATTTTGTAAAAAAGTGTAAAAGAAACGCAGCCGTAGACGCCCACTATCTACACCTGTGAATATGGCACACACCAATGTGAGTGGCGAGGAATTGTGGACCCTCTCGCCACTTTTCAATCTGATGTGTGGAAGCTTTCCCTTGGGGGTTAAGAAGAAGACAAAGTGTCGGACAAACAAAAACAAAAACCTGTCAGGCTTCTGTGACAATCAGGGAATATGAGTAATATGAGAAACTACTCTGCAAATGATCACCTTAAAAACTTTGAGATACGAGGGGAAAAAGTCTTACCAGAGACTTAGATTTCAGTCTGACTTTTCATTGTGATATGAGAGAGATCAGATGATGTATTGATAAATATTCCCTCACTTTACAGCTGACAACAAAGAGACAAAAGCTAAAGTTACACCAAAACAGGATTCTTCCCCAAGTGGAGGGGCTACAAACATTGACAATTTCAAATATAAACTAAAGACCTATCTATTCAGTCTGGCTTTCATGTAGAGTTTACAATTGTAAAAATTTTATGCCGTAATAGATATATTTTATGGTGTGCATTACTCATAATCTTTCTTTTAAATATGTTTTTGCCATTATTCCATTTTGTTTTCTATGTATGTCATGAGTTTTTGTTCAATCACTGTGAAAAACTTTGAACTGTAGTTTATCTGCATGAAAGATGCTATAAAAACAAAACTTAAGTGATTGATTGGTTGATTGGAAGTCTTCATTTTTCATCAAACCCCAAACTTCTAATAATATTGTATTGTGGCATTTTGCTATCAGGACATGAAGAATATCGGCTTTAGAGATCAAAAAGTGATCACACAAAATGCTCAGCCAGCTATTAACTTCTGATTTAGCTCTTCAGGAAATTCATCAAAGATTTAGCACAAAACCTCAACCTCATGAGTACAAAGACAACAAAAGCACTAGAAATTATCCTCTGAGGATCAAGAGCATCTGCACAACACATTTTAAGTAATGAGCAAAGTTATACTCAGGTGTTAGACAAAATGTGTTAAGTTGTGAGCTAAACTTGTCTTAAAAACCTGTTGTCTACCACAGCAGATGTATGAAGGTTGGTTAACACAGTCCTCCTCCTCCTCCTCCTGATCTGTCTTGTTTACCTCGTGCCCTGCACAGAGTCAACATTTCCTCAGCTAAGAGATCCTAAAATAAAGGACTTCCACAGAGATGACCTGAGTTTCTTACCCAGAATAGTTGACACCATTTGTGCTTCTTATCTCTGAGATCTGGCAGGCGAGTGGACGAGCTGGTTGCTTGACTGGCTTACACGCGGCAGGTGGTTTGGTACACTTTTCTCTCGTCTAGGTTCAGCCTGACCTTGTCAACCTAATTCCTTCCTTCCCTCTCGCTCGCTCGCTCGGCCGGCTCCCTCGAGCCTCCGCCTGCTATTGTTTGTTGGATGACAGGGTGGGGGTTGGGTTCGAAGTGCACTGGGGTTGGTTGTTGGGTATCATGGGGACTAAGAGCTCTTCATGTAGAAGCCTGAGCCTCTGATCATGTTACTTCTGTTGAACCTTATGCTAACACGAGGAGCTGCTTGCATGAGCTAAACTTCCTCCAGACTTGGCCAGAGGCTGCATGTTCGGAGCCACAGACACCACTTTGTTTTTAGTTGTACGACTCTATTGATACTAGGGTTTCAGGATTTTCAAAGCATCAAATATTTATTGCTTCATCAAAAATCTAGTGTTTGCTGCCTGGTTGTTGTACAGCATCCCCATTAAATGCTGGTTATGGTGTGTCCCAAAGCTTTTTACTGACCTCATTATAGCAAAAGTAGAAGAAAACGTGCAACAGTTGCTGGGGGGATAGTTGATAAACAGTAGTGTGCATGGGGATGGGGAGTGGGGGTGTCTTCCCCCTTGTATCCCAATTGTTAAAAAAACAGGTGCTAAAGTGTCCTCTTGGAAGCCAAATGCTTGCTTAAGTATCCTCCGGGTTGCCAAACTTGCACTAGAAGCCCTTCTTGGGAGCCAAAACATACACTTAGGTAACCTCTTGGGAGCCAAAACACATGCTAAAGTGCTCTCTTAGGAGCCAAACGCTTGCTGAAGTGCCCTTGCACAAGTACCAAACTTGTACGAAAGCCTTTCTCTGGAGCTAAAACACGCTTAAGTGCCTTCTTGGGTGCCAAAACACATAATTTAGTGACCTCTTGTTTGGCAAACTGCACTTATCTGCCCCTTTGACCAGTTGAAGCATGATAAACTGCCATCCTGGGGGCCAAAACATGTACACAAGTGCCCTCTTGGGTGCCAAAGCATGCCTAAGTGAACTCTTAAGAGCCAAAATACGCTAAAGTGCCCACATCAGGAGCCAAACACTTGCTAAAATCCCCTACTTGGTGCCACACTTGCACTCAAAGCCCTTCTTGGGAGCCAAACCAAATGCCAAAGTTCCCTCCTGGTTGGTGAACCACACTAATCTGCCCCTTTGGCTGGTGAAACTGCCTGATTGGGAGCCAATAAAAATGCGCAGAGCACTCCTTTAGGAAGCCATGAGGTGGGGGGCACGTGCTTAAGTGCCATTATGGGAGCCAAAATGTATGCTAACATGCCCTCTCAAGAGCCAAAACACATGCTGTATGTGCAATAGTGTTCTTACTTGCTCTTCAAAATGTTTGTGCACGCCACTGTTGACGAATCACCAAACTAATACATGTGACTATGGAATAGTATTTCAATTTAAAATGCTTTATTTGCACTAATGTCATCATTTAATGTATGGCACCCGAGCCTGAAAAAGACTAATCAATAAGGTTATTGAGACTTTGATCATGTATTATAATTCATGCTTTAAATCTTTTAACTTGTGCTCCAGAAAACATCCAAAAAGAAATGTTCCAGTATCAAATCAGCTGCAGATTAACTCTTGAGAAGTGATTAAGATGAAATTTGATGACAAAGTTTCATCACTGGTTGGTTGTGAGTGTTTTATGATTTATTTAGTGGACTACAGCACAGGATTAAACCCTGGTGTTAGTTTCAAACAGAGAAAATATATCACAGGCTAACATTGTTATCAACTTCGACAGATTTGAACTATATAAAGTCATCATGCCGATCCTGCCTGGTTCTCTTACCTTTCTCCCATTTCTCATCCTCCTACTCAGACCAAAGGTCAGCAGACAACAACAGTATCTATTAAAACAATAAGCTGTATCCTTGCCAAGGTCACCAACTTGTGTGGAAAAGAGAGAGAGAGCGAGGGAGGCAGCGTAGGGAGCAGAAATCCAGATAAACCGAGCTGAGCCGATGAGGATTTCTCTCCCTGCAGCACCTCTCCATCGTCATAAATCTTATCTCACAGCAAAGGGAAGCCTGACAACAAACTGAGAGGCTGTCATCAGCAGCTCAGCCACCTAGATTCCCACCCAAATACCAATGATTCACTGTGTGACGGCTTACAAGTCTGAGGCTTGGACCCACGGCTTTGAGAGAAGTGGAGCTCTCTGCGTGTTGCACTGAGTGTTTACAGCTCGCCAGAATGCTGACAGCTGTGACCAACACTCCAGTTTCAGATACCTGAATTCAAAAGCAGAGGCACCGAGTCGGGAAAAATAAACACCCCTGGAAATACTATCCAGAAACCTTATCAGCTTATCAACAAAAGACTTCAGACTAGAGCTACACATTACAGAAGGAAAACAAGTTGTTATTGAGGCTCGGAGATTTCCCCAGAGCCCCTAACCTCAAACTATTCATAGACGTTCTCCGTCAGTTTCTTTCCCTTGTGTTGTTGCTCCTCTGTGGGTGGTGCTTTTTTCAAACATGAGAAAAGGCAATCCTTAGCAGCACATCAGTAAACAAACTTCCTTTATATAAAAGAAAAAAGTGAATCATGCCAAATTACTTTCTAATAATACACTCTACTTCGAGTGACAGAAACAAACAGATGGAGTAAAAAGCTCAGAATAGAAACGTTACTCTTCAGATAGAGTCCAGAGTGTGGGAGCTTGTTCACATCACTTAAAGTAATGGATGGTATATATATTAAAAAGTGTTTCCAGGTTTACTTCTTGGTATCTCAGCTCTTCTCCACAGATGTTTTAACGCTCTCTGGTCTCTGGGGTGCAGCTCTCAGCAGCTGCATTATCTGTTGTTCTGATGCCTTGCAGCATTAGAAAAGCTGATGTTGGAGGACGAATCACAGACTGTATCACTTGAAATAGCAATCGAAATATGCTTCTATAGTTGGGACTAGAATCAAGAATGAATAAGAAATGCTTCAATCCATCAATATCTTTCACTTTTTTGCTTAACAGTTCCCTTATCGGTTGTTTACACTCCACTAAAGAAGCCGAAACTTATGTCAATTATTCTGCCCCAGCTAGCTTAGCTTAGCTGGTAGATAACAGTTCCCCAAGAAAACTCTGATTCAGGATTTTCCGCTTGAAGTTTTACTTAAGAAGCTGTAAAACAGAACACACAACCAAATGTACATGACTCTCTCATTAGATATTCATATTCAATACATTCAACATGCTACACATCTCTTAATGTACCCAAAATGAAACCGAAAACATAGCACTAGCTTGATGCTAACGTATAGAGGAAATTGCATCGATATGCTAGCTGCTAACATACATCAATAAAACTTTGGTTCTTGTAAAGAATTTCAACTTTCATCACTGAAACTTATCACAATAACTTTTTGTGACAGTACTTAAAACATAAAAAAAGTCAAAATACTAACAGGTAAATGTTTTCCAAACAGGAAGTTGGGGCTCATGGCTGGTTTCAAACAACTCAAAGCATAGTTAGGTGGCGTACTTCATCCAATAACGTACAAAAACTTCGAAGTCACCTGATGTGTGATTTATTTTCTGATTTTTATTCATTTTCCATCACCCAGAGATATCTCTGTCCACTGTGCTCTCTTTGGATGAGAGATCAGCAAAGATTATGAGAAGAGACGACAGAGAGACAATGGCAGATGGTTGCAAGTTCAGGCAAGTCACACTCAAACAGAGTTTATGTTGCAATTTTGAAAAAAGACAATGAAGATCATGTAGAGGATCAAAGTATGCAGCTCTGGAGATGAGCGCCAAAAAGTAAAAACAGCTCATTTTGGTGAAACTAGCCCAGGTTCTTCTGCTGATAACTAAGGAGCAAAAAAGGGTAGAAACAAGCTTTTTTTTCCCAATGAAAGAAGAGAGTCTACTGTTTCTTTGGTGGTTTGGGTTTGGATGTTAACATTGTCACATAACACAATATTCTATGGGTCTTAAAAGATAAGTCAGATGCTCATAAACAGCTGGCAGCCAATGAGTTAAGTAACCACAAAACTGATGTGACATGCACAAAAATAGTGTCTTGAAATTTGCAAATATCAAACAATAATTGAAAGTTGTAAGTTGCCACATGGCTGTCAAAGGCTGTCTATGTATAACTTTGAGGCTTCCAAATAAATATGTGAGGCTTTTCCATTTGGGCTCCAGAGGGAGGAGGTCTGAACCGTGTCCCCTGATAAGTAGAGGATGAAGGTGAGGCTGTTACGGTCGTGGCTCTGGGGGTAGAAATATGTGTAGTACATGCTGAGGAGTGTTCTGCAGACACTTCTTGATTTGCACTCGCTGTGCTGTCCCTCATGCTGCTCCTTTAACTAGGACTTGCTACTCTGATTGACCTCTGCTGCTGCTGGCTGCCTCACAGAGCTCCTATTGAACCGTGTCCATCTTAATGGACGCTGATGTGCACTATTACCGAGTGCCAGTAGCTTTTGCACTGCACCCTCCGAGCCCCTATAGACTTTTACACCTTAATACACCTCTGGGCAATGAAAAAGTGAAGCCCCGCTCGACGTGACATTTCAACACTCTGGCTGCTGAGAGGGAAAAACACTTGACAAGGCAGGTCAGAAGAAGAGCACGGCGGGGTAAGTTACACCGCGGCTTATTTTCTGATCCTTACAGCACGTCCATGACTTGTTTTGGTAATTATAGACTCGAACTGACTCGAATATAATCCAGGGAGTTATCTGAGAAGCCTTTTCTGGAGTGAAAAACATGCCCGAACAGGCCGACGTGGAAATAAATCCACTTCGGGATGAAATCAATGTAAAAGTGGTTTGAAAGTGCTCAGCGGGTGCACTTTGGCGAAAGAATGAAAGCAGGTTATGTGCCTGAAAGTCTCACTGTGGGGGAACACCAAACAAATTCTATCTCTGCGCCCTTTAGTTCATTAAAACACTAATAAGTCAAGCTGACGGTGATGTCGAGGGAGTAAAGTGAAACCCAGCAAATCTCCCCGCTCTGTGCCAGCCGCTCAGCAGAGGTCTGCTGCTCTCAGCCATCAGAGTTTGATGACCTTGTTAGTTTGAGTGCCTAATCTGCTAATGCCCTGATAAAAATAAACAGTCAGTGCAGTCATTGTAGTTCCCCCTCCTCCCTCCCTCCCTCCTCCTCCCCCTCCCTGTCTGCAGCTGCTACACACACACAGATGATACCCTCCATCTTTATTTAACCTGGGGACTTACCGTCAAACTGACGCTCTCGAGAGCCGGGGGGTCAGCTTTATGTATTGTTGGGGAAAGATAAACACCTCTTAAGATAGTTCCAGGCATTTTGGGTGTGTGCTGAGCTGGAATTTTACAGAAAAATCATAAAATATTTGTTATTTTTAACGTTCGTTGGCTACACAAATAGAGATTTGTAACAGCCGTATTTGGCGTCTACTCCAAGGTTTTCCAAGTACATCTATTCCCAACACTTTGCCTCTTTGCAGATTAATAATTCATACATGGTTTGGGATGAGATTGAAATGAATTATTTAACCCACAGTATGTATTGGGGTAGTGTTTTAAAAACGAATAGTACACGCTTTCTCTCGTCGAGGCCTCTCACATTCATTCAGCTCATATGCTGCACGGATTATATGCTAATGTGATCTGCAGATATTGAGGGACATACTGTATGAAGGTTTGACATTCATTCTGAACATATTAAATGGAAAGAACAGCCTGAAGGTCATGATGCACGGTGGATTTATACAACAAGTCTTCAATCGTTCAATTATTGAGAACAATATCCTTTAGCTGCGCCATTAACAATAAAAAACACCATTACAAGTCTGAGCGGATTTAACGGCAAAACGTCTCACTCTTCCAAGGATACATAAACCTAATGGATATGATTAAACATAATTTAGTTTTCCAGATGGACAGAGAGGCCCCACTTACCAAACATAATTGAATGTGCGAGCTCAGCTCATTGCCAAGGTCTAAACAACTCCCCAGCCTCCACTGCAAGGAGGAGCTCATTTCCATATTAACTTCACCTTTATTGATCCGCTCACACATCCTCCCCCTCTGACGGCTACAATAACAACCTCCAAGTCCTGTTGGGATGTTTCGGAAAAGGATGGAAGAGGAGACGTCAGGAGGGTTCAGCTATCAGAGGAAATGCAGAGCATACTTGGGTAATTGTGTCTTCTTTGGGCGGAGGGTGAAACAACGGCTAATTCAGAGAGCGGGCTCCAGAGTTGAAAGGGAATAATATGAGTTTGAAGCACGCCAGGCTGCGTACCGCTGAGTCAAAAACAGTAACCCAGCGAAACCCAAGCCCGTCGACTTGATTTATTTATACTTCAAACTAATCTCACAGCTCATACAGTTCAGAAAAGGTCCATGTCTGCCACTCCGTTCTGCTTACTCTACACGGCCTGTTTACATAAGCAGATGTGCTAAAACATGTTTGTCAGTGCGTGCCCTCTGCTTGTACACTTTGCTTTGGCTGGACACGCACAGCAGCAGATGACAACATCCGCATCACACAGACACTCAAGGCCGTACAAGAGCACGGAGAGCATTGCTGTTTTTAATGTGGAGGTCTAACCATGTTGTCAGTCAGAGAAACACATTTATAGCCAAACCACTAGTAAATGTATCAGCTGCATTCATACTTTCTCCATCTGTAACACAGCTTTTAAAACCCAATGCTAACCAATAAAAAGACTACACATCCCGGAGTGTTTTCAGGTCACAAACTCTGCCTTTGAGTGATTTTTTTTCTCGAGTGCTTAAAGGAAAACAGATCAACTCAGACATGCTCCAGAGACAGAAACACCCAAAACAGCTGGAGCCATTTTTTACTATCTATTATCCATCTAAACCAGTGAAAGCAGTTTGAAAACTTCCAAACAAACTTTTCCAGTAGTAAAATATCATGCATGTGGTGAAGAAATCTGCTGAGAGAAGATATCTCAATTAGCAAATTATCGGCAGCTGTATTTACAGAAAAGTGTCTGAGAGGAATCTCTGCATTATAACTGAAGACACTGAAGATGCAAAGTGAGCATTTTTAAGAGAGAGAATGTGAGTTAAAGAGAGTCACAATTATCAATCATTATGCTACTTACTGATTCTTAAGTTTATTTTTTCCTTTCATTTTTCTATTGCAGGATGAAAACTAAGGGGCTTTAAATAATCGTTTTTCATATGTTTGTTTTCATGTGGACCCCAGGAAGACAAGCAAACCACTGACTCTACAAAACATGGACTAAGGCCCAATTCCAATTCCTTTCTTAACCCTCAATCTTAACCCTCAAGCTCAACCCTCAATCTTAGTAGCCCTCAAAACCAAGTGTTAAGGGCTATCTTGTGACTTAGAAATGGGACACCCCTTAAATGCAAATGAAATTGTTGTGGACTGTCTGTCAGTTATTCCTTCGGTTAGCGTGATCAAAAAAATAATCTGTATGAATAACACAACCACGGACATATTCAGCTGTCACAGCATACCATAGTTTATTGAAAGGTAAACACCAGCTATAACTATCGTTACATAACTCTGCGGCTACAGGAGATGACATTAGCCAGGTCATCTTATACCATTATCGGCACAAGCATGTTATATAGACTGTTATCTTTATAAAAAATTACATTACCACGGAGAAAGCACTTCGTGGGAGTGCGCATTTTGAGATTGAGGGTTAAGATTGAGGGTTAAGACAGGAATTGGAATTCACCCGTAGTCTCTGCTACATCACCAGTCTGTTTATGAAGTTGATCTTTGGCGGGTACTATGTTAGATATGATGCAAGCGTTGAGCTTTGTTTACAAAAGCTATAGAGTTCAGTCATGTGAGCTAAGCTGAGCCTCTGATTGGACAAACTTGTGTTCCTAATATCTTCTGAACTGCTTAGTCAGAAAAAAACCTCCCCATATGGTGTATGCATGAAATTAGTGTTTCAGACCCAAGCCGTTTCTTCAACCAGGCTGTAAATATGATTTTTAATCCCATAAAAGTTTGTTCTTTTGGCTTGGTGTGTACGTGGTTTTCAGTCTTTCTGCAGCCGGCCTCAAGTGGAGTCGCAATGAACAGCAGCTTTTAGCATTTCACATTACATCATATTGGTGGGAGCTAATGGGGATCCCATTAAAGAATAATACAGCATCTTTCTCAAAAAACATTTCTCGACAAATCAGAAAAAGAAATACAGAATTTCTTGAATGCTCATACTCGGTATCAGTTTCCAACTTAACAACATTTTCAACTCTAGTTGCAGGTATAGCACTGTATCTCACAAAGTAGAAATGTTTAGAGACATTACTGTGGTTTGTCAGGATGTATTGGGTTTATTTGTTGTTATTCATCTCTTTCTTTTGTTCAGATCTCTGCTCTGACTCCCTAAAGACTACGGATGAAAATTTGTCTTATACAGGGTATCTGCAGGTTTCAGCAAGTCAAATTTAAGACTTTTCAAGACCTTTTTACTGCCACCTTGAGTGAAATTCAAGACCAAAAACACTACAAATATAGGCGATGGTTGAGGGATCCCACCGTATTACAACCCAAGCATGCTCAATGTCTAGCTACCATGAAGATCACAATTTGCCTCTCTGAAACTCATTCGCAAAGTCCTGTGAGAAAAAGAAAAAAAATCCTATCTCTATAAATTTAAGACCTTTGAGTAATGTATTTAAGACCAGGATATTACATTTTTAATGAATTTTAGACATTTGAAGGATGGGTGGACAGCCATATGTTCATTCATATGCACTGTCCCTTTAAATTAATGCATTAAAAAATCTCTTTTCATGCCATCAAAAAACTCTTCTCAAACTATAATTTGTCTTGGCTTTAACTGGATTCAATGTGAAATGTTTGGCTCTGGTTTCATTTGTTGCATGGTTACTGTTGTGATATGGATGGCACTTGTTTACTGGTAGGAGAGGAGACAGAAAATGAGCAGAATAAGAGGGAAGAAGTTTTAGTAGAACATAACAAGAACACCAGATGTAATAGTATTGCATTGGCTGCTGCCATTTTGCTACGACTTGTTAATCCATCACCTCGGCTATCATGATGAACACCTCAGCATCCCAGCTCCAGAAAAAGAATGAAAA
Organism: Thalassoma bifasciatum; assembly: GCA_008086565.1. Taxonomy (NCBI): domain Eukaryota; kingdom Metazoa; phylum Chordata; class Actinopteri; order Labriformes; family Labridae; genus Thalassoma; species Thalassoma bifasciatum. Next base: position 83,938 of record RPOG01000674.1, on the reverse strand, counting down.
GCATGAAAAACACAATGTATGACAAATCTGGTTTGTTATCGACAGCCAAATGCATCCGTAACTAATTCTGTCATTGATTTCAGATGTTGAGTGATCGTTGGAGCCCAGTCATTCAAACGAAAAGAAAACTGGAGGATGAGTTTCAGACCAGATGTTAACCCGACATGGAGGTCAATGGAAGGGTATCAGACTACGACCACTTTCTCTTTCAACTACTTTATGATTTGAAGTTTTCCAGAAGACTGATGTGATCTAGCTGGAATATTCTGGTAGATATATTTGATGGGAAACTCAATCGAAGTCACGTTTGTGTGAGGATAAAATATAACCTGGGCTGATTTTTTTTTTTCTGTGCCGTGGGATCCTGAGTGTTTTACATGTTCTGTGTGAGTGTGTGTGTGTGTGGGGGTGGGGGGGTTGCTTCCAGGTGGTTCTGGTTTTCTCCAAGTCCAAGAGACATTAATTTTGGGTGTACTGGGGAAAATGAAAATGCCTTTCAGTATGAAATGACCCGAGGAAGAATAATAGTTGTGAAGGCGTTGGCCAATGGGGATTCAGCTAAGGAGTAATATCCACCTGGATTCCTAAAGTTTTGTTTTTCTTTGCACGATGGTGGTTATTTAATTATTTCCAGCAGTATAACTTCCCACGTCGCAGTGTTACTCATAACTGCAGAGAATAAAAAAAACCCAAAACTGACAAGAGTGCTGACCGTACGGGTCGGGAGCTGAAACAGAAAACAGGACGAGCTCTGTTTTGACAGGGGACTTTTTCTCTGCCTACAACAGCTATAATGCGCTGCTTCTGTATTCAAGGACACTGTTCGAGTCTGCATTGAGCGGATCAGCATTCAGAGGAGAGCGGCTGTGGCAGAGGTGACTTTGATGCATGTGGTACTCTTGCTTAAGGAAACCAAACAGCATGAGAAAATCAAACCCTCGACACACTGGAGACTATAAAAACGTTGGCAGAGGACCAGGTTTCGAGGAGAGGTATAAGCAGAGGACACACTACATTTATCTCTTATGGCATGTAAGGCTTTGATGTTTTAAATCATGCAAATGCAAAGAATCCATAAGATGTAGGGTCAAACTCTGGAGAGAGTCGGAGAAAGAAATACACCCTGTACAAGGTGATGATAAAGTGTGTTTACAATATTCGATACGGATTGTAAACTAGAGAAGACAACTTGCGTCTTTAATTCCCAAATTTGACGCCAATTTAAAATTTCCTGTTTGGCTGAGGCATGTGTAGAGTCGAGCTAGTTTATACAGTCCTCCTTCAGATAATAACTTCATCATAACTCTTTTTATTAGGGCCCGAGCGACCGACAGGCGGGCGAAGGCCCTCTTGAAACGCAAAGGATTATTAGGGACCGAGCACTGACAGTGTCAGCGAGGACCCTCTTGGAATTGCTAGGATTATTATTTTTGTTTCTTTGGGACCTCATTCGCTAAAATTTGAGGCATTTCTCTCGAATTAAACGCGATCGACATATGGCACACCCCCGTGAATGTGTGACCGCTACTCAGGCCAAATGCTTACAAATTTTTCAGATGCTAGCTACGCTAGGCACGGATTAGTTTTGCTAGCCCCTCCGGGAAAGTTGTGCTATAGTTGTGATTTTTAGTAGGTTCAAATGATCTTGTCCAGCCCTACAAAAAAGTCTCTGGCCAACAAAAAAACTTTTGAACAGGGAGTTCGGAAATGAGGCCTAAATGTGCCATTTTTGGCAAAAATAGGGTAGCTATTTGAACGAACTTGTCCTAGGGATTTTATCCGATCCATTTCTGTGTTCTCGTGTGTATGTGACATATATCGAGGATTAAAAGTTGTACAAAGAGTTTTCATTACTCTTCCGGTTTGGCCACAAGGGGGCGATGAAATTTCCGAAGTTTTTTACGAAGTCAGATCACCATGACAGTTTTTTTCCAGATAGATCTTTCCGAGGCCTTTCGGAATATATAAAATGTTTTGTTACCATTTTATGGGTTACTGCCGATATTTGGGGTCAAAGTCGGCATTTTGGGAAAACTAGCCAACTTCGTGACCTCATTACTCCTTCATTTTTAAATCCAATTTTTTGTTAACAATTTTTAAATTAGGTGCTCCCTTAGACGCACCACCGGTATGTGGCCAATTTCCCGTGAAAATTCCAACCGGATCGCATAATTCAGTCGTAACTAGCGCAAAAAAAAGTGCCTCGCTAAATTTTAAACGAACTCCGATCGGCGTGAAAATTCTCATGCGTATTCTTCATGAAAAGACCTATCAGAAAATATAACACTTTAAACCAAAGAAACTTTCACGGCTTCAGAATTAGGCCACTTCCTGTTAAGCAAGGACCAACTTCCTGTTTTGCATTCTGCTAATAACTCCTTCAATTTTTCTCCGATCATCTCCAAATTGCATGTACGTGTACGAAAAACTCATATGCACCAAAGGTATTATTTGAATTTTTCCTGGGTAAAAGGGCGTGGCCACAAACGGCGATCAATTTTGACCATTTTTTGAAAAATCTAACATCTATATCTCTGGCTCGCAAAGTCCGATCCGGACCAAACTGCACACGTATGTTCGCTGTCGCAGCCTGAGTCCATGTAGGTGTCAATGTACAGCGCCCCCTACTGGAAAACACCGGAACTACACATAGTTGACCATTACTATAGAAACACAATTCCTTAATAATAACATTCTTCTACAAAGTCAGATCTTGACCAAAACACACACAAATGTTCAATGTCCAAGCCTGAATGCATCTATATGACTTTCATTCACGCAAAATAAGGCGCCTTCTATTGGCCACAGGAAATTCAAGGTTTTACTCTGTGAGTAATACCTCCTCCCCCTTTATTCTATTTTTCAAAACAACTGCACAGAAACATCAAAAACATCTTCAGCAACCATCATTTCTAAGGGCAACCTCCTATTTACAAGAATTTCCATCTGGGTTACTGTCAAACTCTAAACTTGCTTCATGAATGAACTGGTCCCTATAAGTCCCTGATTTTTGGCCTCATGTCATTCAAATGGCATTCAAACTGTCAAGATACATCCCTGGACACACCCTAAAATTTACAGGATAACACTCTTAGTGTTTTGACCTTTACCAACGTTTTTTTCCAATTTTTTGGCTAATCAAATCATCACCATGCATAACTGAGCATTTGGCTCCTCTCAAATGTGGTCATTGGGCTCCATCACGTAGCCAAAGTTAATCTCTAACTCCTCTGTGTTAACCCTGTGTTGTGAAGTTGTCACCTATTTTACACGCATTTACTCCTACATTAATTGTCCAATCAAACTCACACACTGCAAAAATGACTATTTGGCTCCAGCAAATATGGTCATTTGGCTGCTTCTACAGGCCCAACTTAAACTAAGGGTGCCTTCTGCAGGCTTGTAGTGTCCATGTGCTCTGAACCCCACGGGAGCCTCGATTGACCAACGTGCCATAACCCCACGTGTGCCTCGAATGACCAATGCGCTCGGTCCCGTTTATCGCTGCTTGGCAGCTTTAATTATTGTTTGTTTCCGCGCCTTTAAACCCAATTTTCGCCCCTTTCGCTTGAGATAAAGAGCTCGGCTCCATGTCCTACCCCCCCTGACAAGTGCGAAAAATTTATGATTTTGCCACTCAAAAAATGCTAACATGTTGCTAGCATTTAGCATTAGCTTAAAACGNAAAACAATTGCACAGAAACATCAAAAACATCTTCAACAAGCACCATATATAAGGTCAAGTTCCTATTTTGAATGATGTGTCTTTAGTGTTGTTTCAAAGTCGACCCAAAATTGACCATTTTCTCACAAACACAAAACCCTTAATAACTTTCTCGTACAAAGTCAGATCCTGACCAAAACTCACACACATGTTCACTGTCCCAGCCTGAGCGCAGCCATATGGCTTTTATTCACGCAAAGTAAGGCGCCCCCTATTGGCAACAGGAAATCAAGTGTTTTATGCTGTGACCCATAGCTCCTCCCCCTTTGATCTTTTTTTGAAAACAATTGCACAGAAACATCAAAAACATCTTCAACAAGCACCATATATAAGGTCAAGTTCCTATTTTGAATGATGTGTCTTTAGTGTTGTTTCAAAGTCGACCCAAAATTGACCATTTTCTCACAAACACAAAACCCTTAATAACTTTCTCGTACAAAGTCAGATCCTGACCAAAACTCACACACATGTTCACTGTCCCAGCCTGAGCGCAGCCATATGGCTTTTATTCACGCAAAGTAAGGCGCCCCCTATTGGCAACAGGAAATCAAGTGTTTTATGCTGTGACCCATAGCTCCTCCCCCTTTGATCTTTTTTTGAAAACAATTGCACAGAAACATCAAAAACATCTTCAACAAGCACCATATATAAGGTCAAGTTCCTATTTTGAATGATGAGTCTCCAGTTTAGTGTCAAAGTCTGAAGTGACTTCATGGAAAAAGGACTCCTGATAACTCCCTGAATTTTAGCCTAATCTCCTTCAAATTTCATTTAAACTGTCATGATCCATCCCTGGACACACCCTCAAACTTAGAGGATAAAACTGTATGTCTTAAAGATTTTTAATAATGCATTTTTTCCAAGTTTTCAGCTGACAAAACTCTGCACCCTGCAAAATAATCACTTCACTCCAGCATTAATGGTCGTTTGGCTCCATCTAGTGGCCAGACTTTACTTTTAGGTGTTCTGTGTGAGTTTGGCCACTAGATGGAGTCAAATGACCATTTTTGCTGTGCATAAAGAAAGTCAAGACTGTAACACTGTGAGTAAAAATCTCGTCGTCCTCCGACACGACACTCGTACGTCGGTAAACTACAACTATAAGATAAACTTTACAGATTTTGTAGAAGTTGTTCGAGTCAATTAATCCAGTTCGAAGACAAAACTTACGACAAAGAGAACACTTCACAGTTTCAGACTTCACCAAAGTACTTGGACAGACTGTCAATAAGCCCCTGAATTTTAGCCTAATCTTTTTCAGATTTCATTCAAACTGTCATGATCCATCCTTGGACACACCCTCATACTGAGAGGATAAAGGACTCCTGATAACTCCCTGAATTTAAGCCTAATCTCCTCCAAATTTCATTTAAACTGTCATGATCAATCCCTGGACACACCCTCAAACTGAGAGGATAAAACTGTACATCTTAAAGATTTTTAATAATGCATTTTTTCCAAGTTTTCAGCTGACAAAACTCTGCACCCTGCAAAAATAATCATTTAGCTCCAGCATTAATGGTCATTTGGCTCCATCTAGTGGCCAGACTTTACTTTTAGGTGTTCTGTGTGAGTTTGGCCACTAGATGGAGTCAAATGACCATTTTTGCTGTGTGATTTCTTTCAGTTCTGACATTGTGACACTNGATAACTCCCTGATTTTTAGCCTAATCTCCTTCAAATTTCATTTAAACTGTCATGATCCATCCCTGGACACACCCTCAAACTGAGAGGATAAAACTGTACATCTTAAAGATTTTTAATAATGCATTTTTTCCAAGTTTTCAGCTGACAAAACTCTGCACCCTGCAAAAATAATCATTTAGCTCCAGCATTAATGGTCATTTGGCTCCATCTAGTGGCCAGACTTTACTTTTAGGTGTTCTGTGTGAGTTTGGCCACTAGATGGAGTCAAATGACCATTTTTGCTGTGTGATTTCTTTCAGTTCTGACATTGTGACACTCATTTTTAGAGCAGCAGGAGGCTGTGCTGTGAGCATGCAGCCATTTGATGTTGATATTCTATTTGAAATGTCTAAAACATCTTCAACAAGCTCAGTTAATTAGGTCAAGCTTCTGTTTTGAATGATATTTCTCTTGTTAAGTGTCAAAGTCTGAAGTGGTTTCATGAACCACAGACTCTCAATAAGCCCCTGATTTTTAGCCAAATCTTCTTCAGATTTCATTCAAACTGTCAAAATCCATCCCTGGACACAACCTCATACTGAGAGGATTAAACTCTTTGTCTTATGGATTTTTAATCATTTCTTTTTTCTAATATTCTGGCAAATGGATCTCTGCAACCTGTGAAAATGATCATTTTGCCCCAACAAAAAAGGGTTTTAGCTCCATCTAGTGGCCAAACTGAATCTTTTGGTAGTCTGTGTGAGTTTGGGGTGGTCTACCTCGGTTTACTGGTAAAAACGACACACTGGATAAAAGTCACGTGTCCCTCCGAAGAACTTCTTTGTACTCTCGTCTGTCTCCTTACACGACACCGGTACGTCGAGAGACGTACAACAGTAATAAGATAAAGAGCTGAACCCTGAAACACATGAGCAGGGGTCTGCAACCTTTAAGGAGCCACTTTTCTTCACACAAAAACCTCCCCATAAAAAGCAAGAAAATGTTAAAATTCGACACAGAAGTAAATGTATTTAAAAGTAGAGCCACATGCAGCAATCTTGCCGGGAGCGAGGGTACACCGACTGACTCTTGCTAACGTCGTACAAGTCTGTACGTGTGTCCAGCTGCGAAAAATTTTAATTTCGGCGTTCGCCGCTCCTCGCCCCTCTCGCTCTCGTGCGGTTCTCCGAGCGCATGCTCGGAGGACCGCACGTGAGCGAGGGCCCGTGTATCGCCGCTTGCGGCTTTAATTTTATATTGTTATTTTAATGCTCTCGCCCCTTCATCTGCCAAGTCTGGCCCTGGTCAGAGATCCTCTGCCAGCTGCATAAATTTTAAGAGTCATGTAAACAGTGACCGACGCCTCGGTGCCAAAGTCAAATAGTTCCATGTCGTCGGGTTTGAAAAGGATTTGGCACACTTCAGTCGGAGCTGCAGAACCGAACAATCACGCCGTGTTTGTGCGCTTAATACAGTTATTACTTATTTATTTATTTATTCCTCTTGAGGAGCGTTTGATTGGAGGTGAGGATTACGGGGATTCAGTGTTGATGAAGCGTTAAGTTGTTGGCCCGAGGCCCGGGTCACTGAGTCACACCACGCTCTACCTCACTCTCTTCCCCCGACGTGTTTAACATGAAGGAGCTTCAGTATAAAGCTCTCATGAGGGTGATGCTCTGCCAGGGAAGTAAATTTAAGGCAGATATTACCAGACCNCTCTTATGGCATGTAAGGCTTTGATGTTTTAAATCATGCAAATGCAAAGAATCCATAAGATGTAGGGTCAAACTCTGGAGAGAGTCGGAGAAAGAAATACACCCTGTACAAGGTGATGATAAAGTGTGTTTACAATATTCGATACGGATTGTAAACTAGAGAAGACAACTTGCGTCTTTAATTCCCAAATTTGACGCCAATTTAAAATTTCCTGTTTGGCTGAGGCATGTGTAGAGTCGAGCTAGTTTATACAGTCCTCCTTCAGATAATAACTTCATCATAACTCTTTTTATATTGTTATTTTAATGCTCTCGCCCCTTCATCTGCCAAGTCTGGCCCTGGTCAGAGATCCTCTGCCAGCTGCATAAATTTTAAGAGTCATGTAAACAGTGACCGACGCCTCGGTGCCAAAGTCAAATAGTTCCATGTCGTCGGGTTTGAAAAGGATTTGGCACACTTGTCAGCCTCGACGTCTTGGCTTGTTAGTGCGGCACAAACACGCGAATTATGTCAATAATGAATAAATAAATAAATAAGGAGAACTCCTCGCAAACTAACCTCCACTCCTAATGCCCCTAAGTCACAACTACTTCGCAATTCAACAACCGGGCTCCGGGCCCAGTGACTCAGTGTGGTGCGAGATGGAGTGAGAGAAGGGGCGACGTGTTTAACATGAAGGAGCTTCAGTATAAAGCTCTCATGAGGGTGATGCTCTGCCAGGGAAGTAAATTTAAGGCAGATATTACCAGACCAAAGGAGTAAGCCCTGAATGAAGCACACAGGCTCATAGTAATATAATATCTGCAGTGATTTAGTTTTTATGCTGTATTGACGGTTCAATTTATGGCCGTTCTAAGTATTTTTTCAATTGACTGAAACCTCTTTTCTCCCCATAATTAGCTCCACCACGAAGGTCATGCTTTCAGTGCCAATTGTTGGTTCATTTGTCAGCAGGATAATGGAATTACAGGCCTAAATCTCCACAGACATTTATGGAAAATGCAACACAGGCCAACTCATTCCTAATTGGACCAGATCTGGAACGAAATCACAAACAAGACAAATATTTTCCTTATGATATACAGTTATTTTTTTGTCCTTAAATGGCCATGTGAGGAGTTTTTCTGTTGTGTTGGTTCTCGTGACCCCATTGGATGATATCTGCAGGGTTTTTCTTAGACAAGATGTACATTTCCCAGGGGAGACATTAGCCAGGGTAGTAAAGATGTGGCTCATAACCCTTTATCATCCAAGACTCATGCAGGCCACCTGGACTTTTTTTTTCTTATTTTGTCCTTAAAAGAGTCGGAGATGTTGCCTGGCAAGCTCATTTTCTCTTATTTCAGGAACTATTTGAATTTTTCCTCTTGCCCAAATGGTCGAAGAGTTACGGTAAAGAGAACAGCATTCAACAATTGTTTCATCAATTGGATTCCTATTCATTATCATAGTACCCAAGTTATCACTGTTAAGCTTGAATTTGTTCTTTAAAGAGCTGTTTCAATTACAAATTCACTTTCATTGCAATTGCAAAATTGTGGACTGTGCAATATTTCTTTAACCACAAATGTTACAGTACCAGATAAGTTATTCACAGTAGATGTTCTATTCTCTACACCAATGTTACTCAACTCTGCTCAACCAATGAGACAAATGATTGAAAACTACCTTTGCAAGAGCATCAATCTAACCAATGAAAAGTGGCAAAAGTGGAAAGAAGTAGCAATAAAAGTAAGTTCAAGGTGCTGAAAATGGAAAAAAGCAGCAAAAATAGGTGAAAGAGGGCATTATTGTGGATTTTTTTTAAAATTATTTTTACAAAAATTCTAAAAACCCCAGTACATTTAATCGTAACTGCAATATAGTCAAAAATAATGGCAATTAAATTATTTTTGCAAATCGTTCAGCCCTATATGGAAGCTGAGTTGGGTTTTTAAGTGTAAAAAAATGGGGAAAAGATCTTTATTTTTCAGTTTACAACAACTTTATGCAGGATGCAAAGTCTGATGATGTCATGTCTAAATTTGTAGCTACACAAAATGTTGAACTGTAAAAAACCTTTAGAGATGTGATCACAGTCCTTGTGTAATGATGTGTTCCCCAGTGTTCCTATAAATGACAAAAAATGTAGTGATACACACAAGAGCTCTTTCAACTCGCAAAGCCCTTGTTGAACATTTTTGATCAATAGAAGCAATTTTTTTTTTTATTCCTTTAATTGGATGAGGCTTAAATTAACAAAATCTAAGAGTGTAACTTAAAAATGTTTAGTAAAACTGGCCAAAAGACAGTTTCATGACAAGAACTACTGGCTCTGTAGATCTCAACAAAAAGATACAACAAAAATCAACTTGTTTTTTTTTCCTTGATAATCTGATAAGAATACAAGTGATAAAATTCAATATAAAGAATAAATATATTACAAAAAGCCAGACTTTTTTTGCTGATAACCTTATTCCATTATGTAAATCAAGGCGTCATCAGCATAGAATGTCATCAAATAGGTTTAAAACTCCTTGCAGCCTTTTTTTTTAGGACAGTTTTAACAAGCATATCATAAAAGACCTGACATTTTGAGCTGGCATTTGTGAAAGTATGCCCTCCTCCTCTCATAGTTATAAATTAAATGGACTCGTTTCACCTCATAATCCTTGATTTTAATGATGCTCTGAGAGACAGTAATGAAATAGTGACTGAGAGGATCATAATATCTGTAAATTTCCTGTTGCTACTAGCACCACACTAACCAGTTGTTGTGAAAATTGTAAAACAGAAGGATGCTGTTGTGTTTTTTTATGCAAGGTTTGGCTGACAAATTACATGTAGGCGTTTGCTCTGGTGGAAAAAAGATCTTAGAAAATTCCTCAATTACAAAAACTGTCAGACATTTTTCTTACCAAAAACATAATTTTTCATGTGTAATTGAGGGTTTGGTGTAGAAAATAAGAGCTTGAAAGATGCAAATGAGCTCAAAATTCAGCGGTACGGCTCGCGCTGTTTCAGCATCCATCGAGTCATGGTTGTTTGACATTGGTCCCAAAGGACGGACGTGTTCTCCCTTTAATTTCTATCAGCGGTATAATCCCCTTTTGAAACCCTTTTTAGGGTGTATTAGAAAGGCCCTGCATTCAAAGAGATGAGCGGAGAGAAGGGGGCGGGAATAATCACAAGGGCCTGGCTGTCTGTGTGGATTAGAATGGGAAAGAAAATCCTTTCATCTCAGATCTGTACTTCCAGGCTTGGAAGCAGGCGTGTGCACACACTCCCAGGCAGAGATGCAATGCACCAAACCTCAAATGCAGACTACACTCAAAACAGGGAATAAGACCCTTTTTCTGTTGTTAGACTCATTTGAATAAGTAAGGTGCAGTAATTCATATTCAAACAGAGAATATTGAATTATGCACAGAATGGGAACGTTAGTCTCTGGATTAGAGGAAAGCTCATATAAGAGCTCTGACCTCTCTGTTTGGCTAACCTGCTTCTGCAACGTCTCTCTCTTTCTCTCTCTCTTTCTCTGAAAATGTGAACTGCTGCTCTGTTCCTGGCAGACAGCCTTTTGACGTCCAGCAAAATGTAGAGAGAGGGATAAGCTGGGAGAAGTTCCTCAGCCAGAAAAACAGCGAGCAAACACAGCCGAACAACACCATCTGACAGATAAGAAAATGGATTAGTCATTATGTGTGTTTGCTCAGTTGTCTACCTCAGTGAGGGTTTAACTAAGAGTGAAATGACAAGACGGCTTGCTGTGTTGAACAGACGATGACACAAAAGTGAGTGTAAGAGCAGTAATATACAGTTAATATCTCGTTTACGTTTGGATAAACAATCTGATGGCACCTGGGTAAAAAGATTTTTCTGCTGTTTGAACAAAATTAACCCATGTAATATTTAAGGATGGGTATCAAGAACTGGTTCCTTTTAAGAAATGGTTCAACACATCAATATAATCAGCTTTTTTGCTTAACAATTCCCTTACGGATTCTTTACATCACATCTGAGCACATGTTGACTATTCTGCAGATAAATAACAGTTTCCCAAGAAAACTTTGATTCAGGATTTTACGCTTGAGGTTTTACTCAACCTCTCAAGACTCAAGTGTTTCTCTGGTATGATATTTTTATTTCTCCTTGCTATTTAGAATCAGTAAGACCTAATTAGTACAAAAACTAAATTTGGCTTTTGTACAGGAAGTTGTGTAGCTACTAGTTTTTAGTTATACCTGGTATTGTTCATTACTTCACTTTTTTCTCACTAAATTGGGTGTAAAGCTGTGATATCACTAAAAGATGACGGGGTCTGTAAATGTGGCTAATCAAAGTTTTAAAAAGTGAAGTTTCATGGGTCTGAGAGGCAGAAATGTCATGTCTATATATTTTACATATTTGGTTTACAGAGGTTTAGACGCACTGTACAACTAAACACATGAAGGAATATACATAATTCTCTCACAAGGGATTCAATTTCAATACACTGTTGTGTGTTTTACATCTTCTAATGCCCCAAAAATGATATAGTAAACATTGCACTAGCTTGGTGCTAAACTATATGGGAAATTGCACTGATGTGCTAGCAGTTAGCATACATCGATATAGCCCTTATTTTAAAACAGAATGTCAACTTTCATTACATGAACATATCACAGTGACTTTTTATGAACAGTACTTGAAATTTACGAATGTCAAAACAGTAACAGGCAAATGTTTTCCAAATAATATGAAAAAAAAAGCTACATGCAGACTAACTTCAGCATAATTATGGCAAGCTTCAGGTTTCACGCACTTTAAGCATTGCTATAAGCACTTCAAGGCGCTAGGTGGCCTGATTCAATCAATAACATAAAACAAAACAATACATCGAGGTCACTTAATCCGTGATTTTTCCTTATTTTTATTCATTTATTTCCAGAGATGTTTGAGTCCAGTGACCAATTTAATATTAATGTACTTATAAATTCAAAATGTCTACAACAAAGACAACTTCTAAAGCCTACTTCAGGAATTGAACTGATAAAGAATTTGATCGATAAGCTAAATCAACAACGGCATCGATATCAATAAAATCTAATCAATACCCATCCTTATTTCTTTCTGGAGAACTGTTAAGCTTTTGAGTTTAAATCATGATCCAACTCTTCAAAAAAAGCTACATCTTTTCTTAACTTTCTTCCTCTGAGATCCTGAGAGGAGTTTGTTCATCTTTATTTCAGACAAACACTCCACACGATGAAACCACAGAGCAAACACCCCAAACTGGAGCAGCCAAACAAGCCACACGCAACCGTGAATACTTGTTTTCCCAAAAGGCTATACAACCAGTCGAGTGGTATTTTTAGACCAATTATAGATAATCACACAGTGGGAGTTGGTGCGGAGAAATGAGTTAAGAATCTGACGAGTCTATACAGCAAGCTGCAGCACGCTGTGATGTTCAAAGCCTCTCTCCAAACGTCTTCTGGTATGCAGAAAAAAAAACAACCTCTCCGTACTGAATGCATCGTCCCGTCTAGACTGGATGTGTCGCAGCGGCAGGCTGCTTGCTGGAGGCAGTGGCCCAGTTTAAGATGTTTTGTCAGAAACTATTCCCCCATCTAACTGTCTAAGGGTATCAAAGCACATGCAAAGAAAATTGCTAATTACATGTGTGTGTGTCGTGGGATGGAAAAAGATGCACTTCTTCTTATTTTCCACACAAACAGAAGTAAAGAAAGACTTTCTTCGAGTGGCAGCTGAAGCTCATGTGGAGGAGGTTTAAGATCTGTTCTCTGATCTGGAGCCAAACAAAACATTTCATATCTTCAGGTCCTACAAATTAACATTTTCTCTATTTGTATCACAATGCAGTTTTAGTTAAATATGTTAACTGGGCTTTAGGAGTGATGCTGCTTTCAGAAGTAGTAAATCATTTGCTGTGTGATACAATCAAGCTGTGGTAAGAGACTGAACATTAAAGGCACTATAAGGAGTTTTTACCTTGTACTGACTGAAATCAGCAGCGTTCTTCAGGGATTAGTAGAGAGCTGCTGTTGTCGAAGCGGTTATTTTGGAGGATGCAGAGTGATGAGGTAATGTTTTGATTTGTAGCTACGTCAAATTATTAGCTGTCATAAAACAATGAGTAAACTTTGTAAAGTCTGATTTATTAGCGTTGGTTCGCTTCCATATGTTGACTTAAGCTGTGACAGGTTTAATGTCACCTGTCATAGCTCTCAGATTTAAATTTATGTCTGAATAACATCAATATGTGCATGGTTTAACTCTGTTGTTCTTCAAGAGTGTAACGACTACTTTTGTTTGCTAATCCTGCCGCAATGTCAGATGGTATATAAAAAGAAAAAACAAATTCAATATTCCTTAAAACAAAAACAACAAAAAATCATTTTAACACCTGCAATGGTTCATTACCTGAAAGCTTGCAGTGCCCTGTCATTAACATTTATAGTATTTCATAAAACTATACGGAACAATGCTGTAATTTCACTATTCAGCACCTTGCTTGAAATGTTCTTGGTGTTGTTTATAACTATTTTTATCTGTATAACAAGTGAAAAGTGATTTAAAAAAAGAAAACACTTGTTGGAAAAACAAGATGAAACTTGTTATCTTTGCATCCAGACGTAATCAGCAAACTTTCAAACATAGACAGAATGCCACCTTTGCCCTGAATACTGACACTAAAATCCAATATATAGAAATAAGCAACCTTAATTCTGCTTCAAGATGTGCAGCCTTTATTCACAATACAATACAGGGTTTTAAACTTTGCTGGACGCCACCAATATTGCTCGTTAGCTCGACAAGTTATTGATACTGTTACAGTTACAGAAATGTCAGCCTGTAATGGAAGCATCTGTTGTGTCGAACCAATAGAGGAGCCAATAGCAATGAGCTGTAGCTCCGATTGATGATGAGGCAACTTGGCTTATTTTGATTTTAGAGAATAGAGATAGAGTTGTGTGAAATCGGAGTCTGGTTATGCCGTTAACACAAGCATGTGGACGTTAAAGCGCAGAGTAGACTGAACATTGGGGCTGCTAGCTCTGCTAATGTTAGTCTCATTTCATTAATACTGTTGACTGTACATTTACACACACACAGCAGTCTGCCTGAGGTTATAGCTCAATTGTAAAGTCACAGCTTGGGGTCTAGTCTTTTCTGCTTTTACATGCAGAAAATAGAATTATTATTTTTTTGTTACTCTTTATTTTTGACGGAAAAGACAGTTTCTTTTACTTTTCTGTTCAATAGTACTTTTCCAGTTATTGTTATTCTACACGTGTAGAATATTACATTTCTTCCATTATGTCCTTTCTCACATAAAATTGTTCATTACCATTGTTTACATTCAAAACATTCGTTGTTTGTTTGCATCTCCTATAAGGGACTAAACTAGGAACAAAAAAAACAAAGAGAGTTAACATTAAAATTGTGTCATTTAGGGGGGGATAAAGGGGCACAAAAGATGGTGGTGTCATACCAAGTCTGCTCTTAATGGGGAAATAAATTCAATCCACTTATTTGAGTCCTAACGATTCAGGTTAACCTTTCCATTTTAATTATTTACAATATTATTCCAAACCAATCGTCCCTTGTAGGTGGGAATGGATTTAACCATTTACGAGTAACAGACTTTTGATTCAGTTCAGGGCAGCTCCAGAAGACATGGAAGTCTCACTCGGCTTAAATAAGAGGCGCTGAGTCAAGTTTTGATAAGCAAAGCTAGTTTTGCTTCACCCAAAGAGGAAACAATATTCCTACGGCAACGGTCGAGATGGATGCAGATGTTACTCTTTTTGTTTTTATGTGTGTGCCATGGTGTTTGTTTGTTGTGTTTGAGCGCAGTGACTATTGATCATGGTCACCTACTTCCTTGCTTGCGCTGATCAAACTACGCCCAGTCCATTCTTCATATGACTAAGCCGTTTATATGCATTTTAATAGTCTGATTTCTTGTGCTACAAGTAAACATCCTGACTGTTTACCCACAGATACTCTGAGCAGGTGTCTAGTTGTATTGAATAGACTGTGCTCAATTTTTCACTGTTTTTCTTGCCTTTGGATTTGTCACCTAGTTTCAGCTCAAAAATCATGATTGCTGTTCCCTGATAATCTCATTTTACTTTGCAGGTCAGTTTAAAGGTGAGAGCTAAAATTTCCTCACAGAGCCTTGAACTGGAGAGAAAAAGATCTGTATGAGTTTGTCTGTCTCTGCTAAAGCACCACTTTTATTATAAGTGTGACAGATAAAAATAGGCAGAGCTGTAGTTCTTTATTTTAGAGCAGAAACACAAGCATTAAATTGTACTATCGTATCTAGGAAATCACAGGACTCTCCAGCCAACGAGACGGTTTGTAACAAGTTATTGACTCTCTGATGGCAGGTCAGCCATAAGCTCCAGGAAGGGGATGAGTTTCAGAGCCCACATTTGCAATTTTATCAGATTCAAATGAATAAAAGATTAAAAGCATTCAGTCTTTGAACTCAATGAAGGAGAATCAAAGACCAGAACTAAGCAGCAAATTTCAAGCATTTTAAGACCGTTCAAGTTCAGAGGGAAGGAAAAAACCCTGACAAGAAGCAACAGCAAACTGCTTTTCTGAACTTCTTCCATTTAACAACAAACTGGCTGCAAACAATCTCCTTAGCCATGCGTTAAGGGGGGAGGGCGAGGCACGTAATCCTCTCTATAATCACTCTTGCTCAAACACTGCCTCGCTGTTAACTTCCTCTTTGTCAAACTCAAAAAACCTTTCACACGCAGTTAAGCTCCAAATGTTGTCTCATCAAGGCGCTCATGGTCAAACCTGCGTGGAAGTATTTTAACATGTGCTGCAGAAAAACGTCAAAGTCTGAGGGTCAGACTAGCATGAGGAGAGAATTAAGAGTGGAGACAATAAGTGATCGTGCAGAAACAAAAGCCTTCAGCAGCCAGTGAGAAATCCCCAAACATGGTCTGAAAACTCTTTTACAACCGTAGCAAGTCGGTGCAAACTCCGAGCCACCTCTTCTCCCCCTCGCTGGTAGAAAATTCCAGTTGAGGGGGGAAAAAAGCCACGTCTGCTCCTCCCCACTGTGTGGGTTTTGTTCTGCTAATCAGACCACATGCCTCAAGGATTCAGGAATCTGAGAGCTCTCAGCCAGCTCCTCTCATTCCTCATAGAGCTGCAGCAGCCTGTGACAAACTATTCAGTGTGTTGGAGGGGGGGGTTAAAGACTCTATCCATTCATAACACTGCTCAGCGCTCCCTCCCTTCGCTGCTAATCTCAGGCACTTCTTTACCCACCCACCCCCACGTCCTCTTACCCCTTATATGCCCTCTCTCTCCCCTCTCACCGCAGCAGAGCTCTTTTTATCTATCTACATACTGCACACTGGGTCTGAATAGGCTCAGGGTTTATTATTAGACTACGGTCACACCACACACCCATCGTGGTTTGAAATTGAAGAAACAGAAGTGAGCCTAACATGGAGCCCGAGCAATGAAAGTCTCGATATTTGTCCCTCTGTCTCGCTTGTTTTTTTTTTTTTTTTCCATCTTATTTCCTCTCTCTTCTCCCCTCCCTGCCTCTCTTTCTACTCACGCATCGAGAGGCGAAATGAGGCACACTGGAAATTTGCAGCCTGACAATGGAAGACAGCTGCTCATGCTGCATAAGTCTTTCATGAGCTGAATTAGTTGTACAAGCCTTCGCTCCCTTCCCCCCACACACATGCACCCCCCCCCTCCTCCCTCCCCTTCCCCTCGCAAGAGAGCTGATCCAGACACAGCAACACACCTCGTGGAAAGCTTAGCAGAGAAGGAGCGAGAAAATGACGGGGAGGGAGAGACAAAGCGTGACGGGGGCTTTGTTTGACAGATCTGTGATTGCTTTTTGGCAAAAAGTAGCCCGACATGTTTGGTGTCACTGTAGGAAACCATCACATCAATTCTTAATGTGGGATACAACTCATGAGATACGAAGATAGAGGAGTAAAAATAAAGTGTTATAAAAGCACAAGAAGCAGCCTCTCCTTCGTAATAATCTCACAGATAAGTGAACCCCCCCCCCTGCATGACTTTTTTAAGATACAAAGTAAAATGTTCCTGATAAAAGCAGACAAACACCTTCTTTATTGCTCATAATGAATACCAAGCTGTTCTAATAAAGGTGCAACAATATTGCTTTCACACTCTCAGCATGGCGTCTCCAGGATTATCTGCACCTTGATTAGCTCTGGGAAAACCGTAAGGTTCGATTTATAAACACGACCGTTGATTAAAAACTGCCAGTGACTGAATGCACTCATGATCTCAGGATTATTTCTTTCACGTCACGTTTGCTGTCTAACTGAGCTGACTTCATGTCTCGGTGTCAGAAGTGATGCGGCCTTTACACAGCACGAAAAAAAAAAAAAGCAGGAGTCGCTCTAAACATTCACTAACGTCAAGGTTACCACAGGCGGTGTTTACGACTGGAAAAACCTGGCTCCAGTGTAAGAGATTCCCAAAGTAAAAGCCTGTGGCGCCTCCCTCTCGACAACTATTTCCTGAACACGACTATAAAGTTTATGTGCCACAGCCATTCTTCTTCTTCTTCTGATTCAGTGTGAACCTGTGCTCCTCTGTGTGGGCTGATTAATCTGCTTTAATGGAAGCTCAGGCAGTGATTTTTCTCTTTCATGGATTTCGAGGGTAAAAGTTGTTGAGTGGTGTTCACAGCTGAACTGAACTGACCAGAGGTGCAGAAATACTGGATTATTTATGCTTATTACTGGACTTCAAATTCAATCATGTGTATGTTTCAGCATCTGCTTTTCAGGATCCAGTGCTGAACAAAATGTTTTAAACGCTTGGACATGGACTCTTCTACTACTGAGCCATACTGTTGTAATAAACAGGGTACCTGCAGGTTTTGGCGAGTCAAATTTAAGACTTTTTAAGACCTTTTCAATGCCACTTTGAATTAAATTTAAGACCAAAAGCGCTTAAATATGGTCGATGGTTTGGGGTTGGAATGTCGTCAGGCTGATATGTAACTGAAGTGGCTATCAGCATCCAGCTTAGTGATCCATAACAGACAACTTGGTAGAAGTGGGGCTAATGTGGTCAGAATTAAGCTTTGTGAGGATGAGAGTTCCCAGAACAGCGCTGCACAGACGCAACACAGAAGCAAACCTTTGAGAAATTGGAGCATCTTGAGCTTGAACAGCATTAGGACAGTTTGCTTTTTGAATTAGACCCCAAGTCAGAGCAGAACAGCGCCAGCAAATGATTCGTAACTTTTGGTGCTTGTGGCGGCTGAAATCCACTCTTCAGCCAGACTCAACCTCAATCCATGTCAACTCCATTTTACTACTTTTTTAATTTGCATTTTGTCGTATTTAGTTAGCGTAGACAGTCATTATTGGATTCAGTGTCTTAATTCATGATATAAGAACATTTCTATTTATTCTAAGAACTTTTTGGGACACATCTACAAGGTTAGTAATGATACGTAAGAATGCACTTGCTCTTTCTACTATAACACGGCAAAGATAGTCCTATAATAAATGGCTCTAAATGGCTTAGAGAATGTTTGAAGGTGAAAAGAAATCATTTAGAAGTCTATAACATCAAAGGTCAACCTAAAATAATAAATCAGATAAAACAAGAAATCGAATTGTTTGTCTGAGTTTACAGTAAAAATACCAAAATTTTCAAAATCTTGTAATTTCATTCATTAAAACTGGGACAAGTGAAAGATAAGAATCTCCTGAATCAAATAACCTATTGCACTAAATATCCAGTCAGAAGCCTCCAAAATTGGTTAAGGTCTTTAAAAACAGCTCTCTAACCCGTGAATATCTTTCATTTTCAAGGTGGTTTGCGATGGATTTCTTTTTCAAGATAAGTCACACCTGAGACGGAGACCTGTGTTCAGCGTTCTGTTTTTACTCGATCGAATATTTCTTCGGTGGTTTGTTTTCATAGAGGTTAAAGCTTTAGATGTAAAGAAGATTCCTCTCTAAAACATTCCATACATCAATCACACATCATATTCTAAGAGGACAGAAACTTTGCTGTTGCTGTACGCTCTACAAAGTCTTGAGAGCTGTTTTGATTTACATTGATTCTACTTTTCTTAGGTCTTGTGGTTGCATGTGGGTGAATGATAGGACACAATAAACCTTGAAATTGAGTGGTATGTATGGTATGCGTGTCGTCTGCTGGAAAACAAGAGCATCTCGGGACAAGGCTGTTCATATTATATTAAAATATGTGAGATATGACTTGCTTCAGTGTATCTAAAAGTACATTTTCATTCCCTCTGTCAGCTGTCCAGCTCTGATAAGACAACTCACTGGTCCATTATTACCTTCCATGATTACATTTCATCGTACACTTTGTGGAGTCTACTTGTTTGTTGTGTCTGTGAGCTCAAACTGGCTCACATCATTTAAGAGGCAGCTGCGAACAGCAACCGTGGAAAACAATTAGTGTCAAATGTTTTCTTCCTGTAGCAGTGAGGGAGTCCCTGAGGGCGAGCACTTCAAACAGGCAGAGAAACATCGCCCAGATCACAAACAGAAGGGAACACGAGCTCAGGACAATCTGATACCAAACCATCCATTTTATTTTTGTTTCAATCGTTTTCCACATCAAATATCCGAGGATACTTTCATTCATTGCTTCATTTAAGATTTAAAAAAAGCTTCTGTGACTTTAGCCAAATTATGATGCTCTCTTTATGCAACAGCTCTCCTCTTGTGAGATTTCAAAGCCAGATTTCTCCTTGAACGTCGTCTTTGTGTTTAAACAAAAAAAAAAAAGAAAGGACTCGCCTGTGAAGGAAATCTCTACGGATCCTTTACAAAATGTTGACTGACACATCGGCTTTTGTTCAGACTGCATGCAAATCACATTTGTTCCTCAAATCAGATCTTAAGGAAATCAAATCTGGTCTGGAAGTGATCAGGGATCAGGTTTCTGTGTCCAGTCATAACCAACCAATCTGCACCGGTTGATCTTATTACATCCTGTGCTCATCTGCTTCGACTCAGGTCTGTCACTCTGTGTTTTTCTAATGCCAGTGACACATAGTACACTTTGAAACCAATATTGGGTTATGGCACGACTCTGAGGGGTTCACCTCAAACTGTGGTTTGGACCTGGTTTGCAAATATGTGGTGGGTTTTTTATGTGTTTTTAGGCAAATACAGTATTTATGCAATCAAAAGAGAAATAGTCTGAATGTTCCTTGCTTGAAACCTGATTACATCCTTGTTTTGAGGCCATCTACTTACTTTATTTCAAATCTTTTTACATCTTTATTCCCCTAGCCTCTGAATATATAAAATGGGTGCCACTAGGGCTGCACAATATATCGTTTCATTATCGTCATCATGATAAGAGCATGAGCACTATTCATATCACAAGGTTATGAAATATACTTGCGTCATTTAATGAAGATATTGTTGTTTGGAGCAAAGAAAGCTCTAACGAAGAAGTGGCTACAACCCAACGCACCAACACTGGAGGACTGGCAAGGGACTGTTCATGAAATCTAGAAGACCTGAACTGCTTTGAATATGTTTTGTTACATGGCCTAGAGCAGGGGTTCCCAAAGTGGGGGTCGGGACCCCATAGGGGGGTCGCGAGACGCTGGAGGGGGTCACGAGATTATTACAGTTTAGAGGGAATAGCCACAGCTATCCCAGACCACAACTAAGGTACTAACGCTGTTTGGCTCAACATACCTGTGTGAAAAGACTTTCTTGGCCCTGACATTTATTCAAAATAAATATATATCTTGTGTGAACGTGGAGGATGATCTCCGAGTGGCCGTCTCCAAAATTAAACCCAGAATGAACTTGCTGTGCTCCATGCATAGTGCCCATCCATTTCATTAGGTGAGATAAACACTGAAACATACATCCCAAAAAGTTCACTTACACTGCAACAATGTTCACGTTTACTCAGAGCTACAGTTTATGACTATTACTTAAACTGAGTTATTCTTGTTCTAATGTGGAAATGAAAGTATTGTACCAAAATTGAGTTTGCACACAACTGCAACAATGTTCGTTCACAAATTACAGAGAAATAACTTTGACATATTCTGCTTTTATTTCATATTGAACTGTTACATGTAAAATCATAACATGGTTTTCAGGCTGTTGCTCTTTTTTGTGTTGTAATAATGCCCATGTTTGGATACCCTTATTAGTGCATGTGTCCGACATGCACTTTTTCTTATGCTTAAGTCACCTCTGGGGATAGTGGGGGTTACTAGTCTCTGCCACCTTTGTTTTGGGGGTCACGGGCTGAAAAGTTTGGGAACCTCTGGCCTAGAGTACCAGCTATGAAATATTTGGATAATTATAATTTCTAGTATGTTTAATTCTTTGAAAATTGTGTTAGTGTGACATCTTTTGTTCAGATGTTCTTATTTTCTACATCGTAAAATGAAAGGGAGAATAATAGATGGGAAAAATGTATTTTAATATGGTTACACAAGGGATGTATATGCCATATGTTTAATATACGTGTTTTGTATTTGTGCTACTCCCTGACAAAAATAAAGTTAAAAAAAGAAAAAAAAGAAACATATTTGAGCCTTTCAGTTAAGTTTCTGTACCTCATCTGCACCCAATTACATCACTAATAGATGTAAATGAGCATCCGTTTACATATTTTACCACACACAGTTATTTCACCTTATCTCACCTGCTGTTATCAGGGTCGGGCAGAGCGACGTGCAGCGTGATTGGTGGAGAGACTGACAGAGAGAGAGCGCGGTGAATATGAGTGGAGTGGTTAATATCACATCAGGTGCTGTATTTAACACTTTCAGGGTTCAAGGCAGCAGTTTCAAGATCTGTGCTCTGGAACGGACTCTTCGTTTGTTTTTGAGGTCTAAGTTTTAATCTCCTGATCACCCATTTTATTGTTTATTTCACATCCTCCTTCTCACGCCGTATGATTTCATGAGCTGCCATGAAACTTGAAACAGTCGTAGTTTAATGTCCTAGTTAACCCTTGCTTTAAGTCTGCTTTGCTTCCTGCAGAAATCACTCTTTTTCTCTTTCCAAGGCAGACCATCTTCACAAAATGCATTGTAGAAATGTTTCTAAACATTACTTCTCATTGACTCACATCTCTGGAAAAAGATTATTCAGGCCTACAAAAAAAGGCAAAACGCAGGAGGAGGACAAACCCTCTGGCTGTAAATATCCTTGTAATATTGTTTGGTGGGAAATTAGGGAAATTTAAGTAATGTGACCTCTGTGCAGGGACGCATAGTTAAAAGTCTGAACCGTTCAAAGAAGAATCACTTGCAAGAAATATAGATGTATATCAATATCAACTTGATTAAGACTCTTTGCGAACTCAAATAGTGTTAACAGAGGCAGAGGGAGACAGAGGTAATTAGGTGAGAGTCTGATATCATCATTTCAGGGAGAGTTAGAGAGAATTCAGCTGAACAGAGAGAAGAAGTTAACTTTAAAAATATCGCAATGTCTTTTTTTTTTTTCAAGTATTGTCTAACCCTTTGAGTGCAAATGAAGGTAATTTAGAGCAAACTCTCAAGGTTGTTTGCACCAGATTGAAAGATTTCTTACATTTGAACAGTCATATAGTCACTTTGCTTGAATTCTCCTGTTAATAAAGAAAATCTCTTCTCGCCTCTGCAGTAAGAGCCACACCAGAGCAAGGACAGGTGAGCTAACAGCCTCACTTTGTAAGCGAGCTGCTTAATGTAATTTACTCCCCTTCTTAAAGGAAGTCACTCTCTCTTCTCTTCCACCGCCTCTAAAAGCCCTGGCACTACTTAGCAGGAATAATCTGCAGCACAATAGAAACAGTGAGTCAGGCCGAAGAGGCGAAGAGAAAGAAGTGAAGCTCGCTCTGATGAGATCCCCGCGCACTCCGAGCCGGACATCAGCAGCGATGCAGAGCGTCGCCTGGCCTCATTCATTCCAGTGCTGCCTTTCCCATTCCTCGCCCCCTTTTCATAGTTACACTGCCAATGTAATTTTCCATGAGAGCTGCTCCATTTATCAAGGCCAGTGGCACATTGAGGCAGCTGACGAATGCCTTCTCTAGATTTGTATAATGAGAGGTGGGAGAGCGAGACACACTCGGAGGTGGTTAGCACTTGTAGGGAGGAAGTAGAGATGATTTATTCAGCATCTGAGAGCCAATGCTTTGGGGGGCTTTCACTCAGGACAAGGACGATGTAGCCATGCTATTACACTTAGACCTCTGAGAACAAGATTACTGGTGAGACTCCTGCTGATTTATGCTCGAATTAAAGCGGACAAGGGACGGCGAGTTCTTTTAAATCAACACTCAGGTTGTAATGAGGCTGAAAAATGTCTGAAACCTGCTTCCACAGATCTAAAATAACACCGGGTTGTTGTATTATTCAACAGTATAGAAACACCAGCGAGAGGCTCGGAAACAACAGCACAGATAAGATTATTTCTGAGTTTACATTTCCACGCCGTGAGGACTGGATTTAGAGATTTCCAAATGTTGAGTCCCAAAAGGAAGATTTCAAAATCCTCCCAAAGGGCGCAGATAGGAAGTGTTGAGTCAGGTCACTTATCATTTTCCACCATTTCCCCCCACATCAGCTTCAGTATCTATTTCACAGTTAGTGCAGGCTGCCAAGAAAGTCTCGCCTGTGGACATGACGCTGGATAGTGAAGCTGGTGTGCGATGGAGAGATGGGATTTTACTCCCACATCTGTGAGGAAATATGTGAAATTCTCACTTTTGGCTTCAGGATGGGATGTCACAGGCAGAAGGGAACTATACGACAGTTTCCTGCTGCGGATCAATCTCATATTTTATAAGAGCAACACAATCAAAGGAGTTCATTACAGCCCATAGGAAATTAAATATGTCGTAAATGTCAAACTAGTGGCAACAGTTGGAACTGCAGCCTATGTGGCAAACTTAATAAAATGAAAAAGCTCACATTAGGGCATGATTTCTTTCTGCAATAGAAAAACAAATACAAGAAACTAAACCACATGAATGAAGTATGTTTTATTTTCTACAACACTGTTAAAACTCACGATTGTCACGTTTATAATTCGTGACTTTCGGACTCTTTTCCCGAACAAAATGAAACTTATCTCTCCTTTTTTAACACACTTGGTTCAACCTCCAGTTGCAAGTCTGACACTAATAAACCTGTACGATGTTAAAAAAATATGCTATGTGTGATGATAGCGTAAGAAGTGTGGTAAATACACAAATACTAACAAGTGCGTTTCAGCTATAATACCTCACAGTTTCTGTTCATCTGCTCTTCTTCATGTTTTGTCTATTACCTGAATTTGCATTACATGTTTATCCCAATTTCAAGAAACTGCCAAAACAATGTTTATCCATTGAGACATTATCACAGATTGATCCAAGGTTTTCTAACAGCTAGCTAAAGCTTCATTTAAAGTATTACCTCAGGTACTTTGTACACATGCAGACTGAGAAAACATTGACTGTTATGTGAAATAGTTCACCAATTCACATCGATAAAATGAGACTCTTAGGTTGGCAAATGCTCACATAGTAAGAACAATTTGTTTTTTGTAATAATAACTGTGCAGCCCTCATTTAAAAGACTGCATTTACAAAAGAAGTAGTTTACTTGAAAAGAAACCCAAATAACTCCCATGGTAATGTTGTCATTTGAGGATCAAAAAACTATTTTAAAGTCAAAAAGAGTTGTATTGTATGTGTCACCTGTGGCACAAATTGGTATTTCAAATTACTGTAACTCCTTAACACTTTGGGCTAGCAAGAAAATTCACGTGGCTTCCTAAGCAGCGTATTTACAGGATTCAGTAAGTCAAATTTAAGACTTTTTAAGACCTTTTCAATAACACCTTGAATGAAAATCGAGACAGAAAACACTATAAATATAGGTGATGGTTGGGGAATCCTGCTGTATTACAACCAAAGCCTCGTATGTGTGTCACTCGACGACTCGCAAGCATGCAGATAACAATTTATATCAATAAGTAAAAAGAAACCTCTCAACTAGTCCTGGCCTGACAAATTTAAGATCTTTGAGAAATGTATTTGAGACCAGCAATTAACCTTGAAAAAGAATTGAAGACATTTAAAGGCCTCAGTTTTATATACACGAATCTAAGACTTTTGAAGACTTTTTTAAGAATACTTTTTAAGAAGAAAAGACAAGCTTTATGGTGAAATCTGGAGTATTACAATGCTTTATAGGAATCCATGTGCAACGGATGCAAGCTGTTCTCGATACCGTAACCAAAAAAAAGTCTGTATGGTTCTTAGACAATAAAAGTATCTTGGTGAAGTTTTTGGGGTTTCTGCTTGGCAATGGCTTTCTTCTTCTCCAATGGTTTATTTGGCTTATCTGGTGTATTTAAGGATGGCTTGGTAGTTCAAACGAATAAAACACTCCCCACCTGGCAATAAATTTATCTTGCTCTGCTTGTTAATGAGCAAACCCATGTAGCTGGTGGCTCAGGTTCACTTCCAGCCCAAGGCTCCTTTCCTGCATGTCATTCCCTGTCTCTTTCTCCTGGTTTCCATCACTGTTCATTCTCCTATTCTATCCAAATAAAGGTGGAACAGCCCAAAAATATAACCCTCAAAAAAATGTTTTTCTCCTTCTGAGATGTTTCTATTCATTGCGACTTATTTTATTTAATTGACACATCTACCCTCAACATTGGCTTGGTTTGAAGCCTTTAAAAACATGTGAAAAAGTGTTTATCACATAAGTGTGGGTTTAATTTTTATAACATCTCTGTGAAGTTAAACCAACTGACACTGAGCAGCTAAAGCAGATTCTTTGATTTCCACTGGTATTGATTTGGTGTTTTAATGTTATGAGAACATTTCTCTTTTGGTGTATTTTTATTACTTTCACTATCACAGGGTTACTAACCTGAAAAACTGCTCTTCAAACAAATGTTGACGCCATGTAATCACAACCTTCTTTCAGCAAGCTTTCAAGGATATCTTTCATCCGCCAGCTCTCTGAGCGCAGTTGTGACCTCTCTCTACTGTATTTGGAGTTGCGGCTCTCCATCAAAAGCCTCCTCCTTGTAAATACTTTACGATTACAAAGACTTTCCTGAAATTGCCTTTCAAAGCAATCAGCCTAAGGAGACTGTGCAGCTTGTGTTCATGACTGGTTGTCCTGGATTTAAGGAATCAAACAGGCTTCCTCCTCGCCACCCATCCCCCACGCCACTTTCAGAGCAGCAGGAAAAACGACGAAGGCGTGCTTTGCACCGGCTCCCTCCCCCACACGCTGCTCCAGCAGGCATCACTGGGGCTTGTGGGATTAAGAATGGAACACGATGACAGACAAAAACAGTCCTCAGCACCTCCCTGCTCTGCTGTCTTTTATTCTGCCAGAGCATGAAAAGACTGCTACGAGGCGTACAATAGGCGCAGTGATAGATCAACTCTATGAGTGAACAAGATAAGTGTGGGTGAGCAGCTACACAAATCTTTATATTGTTCTTGTAAGATAATGTCAGCGTTGAAATTGTGTGAATAAAAAAAGGGGAACACGATGTGACATTTACTTAACTTCACAGGCGTAATGTGATGTTTATGGCTGACAACCTCCATTATCTTCCTCCCTGACTTTAAGACTGGTTTACTGGCTCATGTATGGTACATAACACTTCATGGTTATTTGTCTCCAGCGTCGGCTGGTTTTGATTTCCAACACGGCCTTGGAGTTTTTTTTAGTGTAAAGGCAACATATGGGGCATCTCTTTAAAATTAATCAAGCCTCTTCTGTCAGGAAACACCATTGTGTGGGCTATTTCCTGTAGCTGATCTCAGCATCATATTCGCCGAGGGTGCCCTTATTCACCGTGTGGTAATAAAAGAGAAAGCAGCAGTAGGTCTTTTTATGCATCACGAGTCAGGCAGCTTCAGGGGAGTAGAGTGAATCTCTGAGCCTGCTGCAAGCGACAGTCTGTAACAAAGCACAACTCATAGAACCCTACAGTGTCTGCTCCTATTGTGCTTCTTCAAACCAAGATAATTACATCGATGAAATCCAGAGTCTGTTCAAAAGACGACATTCACCAACAAAATGTAACGCCATCGATGCCGATTGTTGCGGGTTTCTTAAGGGGGAGGATTGAAAAGTGAGTTTTCTAAATAGCTTATTCATTTCAAAACACAAGTTCAGAGAAGCACTTGAATTTTTAAACTCACCACCACACAACTCCAATTCCAAAAAAAGATTGGTTGTGTGTAAAGGTTGGCAATTAAAGCCGATTTTTATGGTCTGAAAATGGTGCAAAAACATCACAGCAAATGTTGAAACAAAAAATAAAGATAAACACTCATTATAATTTGATGCCGGCAACACGTTTTCAAAAAAGTTGGGAAAGGGGACAAAATATTGATGAGATAATGAGAAAAAAAACCTTGGAGTACTATGTAAGGTTAATTTGCAACAGGTTATTAGCATCACTGGGTATGAAAGAGACTACTTGAAGAAACAATTCATTAGTTTTGGAATAATGTTCTTCAGCGTTACACTGGGGGTTTTATCTCAAAATTAAAAGATTTAAATGATCTGTAGGAATCTCTGTACAAGACTGAAGACTGAAAACCTAAACTGGATGGTGGGAAATCTTCTGACCCTCAGGTAACAAAGCATTCAAGGCAAAGCAGTCATGACTCTGAAGTGGGAGTCGCCGCATGGGTTAGAAATCGCTGCCAAAAACCTTTTCTATGAACACGGTTCTTTGCTGCATCTACAAATGTAACACCAAACACAAACATGACCCAGAAATGCAAAGGTAGAATCTGGAACATCGTCTGACATTTTTTTTTGGAAACCATGGACATTATATTCTCCAATATGCACTAAAAAGAAGAGAGTCTGTTAAAAGCACATGATTCGAAAGCCAGCTTGCCTTACAAAGCTAGAAAAGCCCAATTGATGCGGTATTAATAGGTTTTACGCATCAAAAGCTGCCACTTACAGAATGCATTTGTCATGGAAGACCTTGCACATTTCAGCAAGAGACTTCAATAGTATAGTTCCATAGTAGAAGAAACTGTATACTAATCGAGCTGCCCGAAGTATAGTGCAAAAATGCAATAATAATATCCAACCTGTGTTTAAACATCTTTGATATTTGGGTAAGTTTGTAGTAGGAAGACTGAAAATAAGACAAGCTCTTAAATTCAATATTGTATCTAAACCTACGCATCAAACTAAGACTGTTAGCTTTAAGTGGACCTATATCAAAGCCCAGTTCTGATAAAAATCTCGCCTCAGTTTTTGTCACCAAACAAATCCAAGCATCACCAAAAGAAAAAAACAAATCTTACCTTTTCGTTTTTCACCTTCTTCAATGGCTTGCATTCACTATTCCCATTCTCCACCTCCTCCGATTCAGTTTTTGTGGTCAATGCTGGTACTATCCCAACAGGTTCAAGTGCAATATTCCCCATTTGATTTGCTTCTGCCAAGTCTGTTGATTGAGTGTTCTCAAAGGCCGTGTTACGACTATTCCCCAAAGCAACTTGAGCTTGAGACACAACATCCTTCTCCACAGCAGCTATCGCCACAACTGGGGCTCCGTCTGTTTTGTCCTTCTTACTTTTCCCACTCGCCCCTTCTTTCTCCTTTTTCCCACTCAGAACACCTCTGGAGGCCTTGCCCCCTTTCTCCATGTTCTTCCCAGAGGTGGAGTTGTTTCCAGCAGCTCCTGTACCTGCCGCGGTGCCTGTCGGCTCCCCTTGAGTCCGCCCTGTAGTTTCTTTCTTACCCCCATCTCCTGCTGAAGCTTTGCTACTATTGTCCTTAGAGTTCTTGCTGCGCTTGTATTTGGATTTGCTCTCTTTGCCTTGAGAGCCAGACACGGGACTAACAAACCTGATGTTGTCGGGCAACGCCGCCACTGCACTCGGAGGTGCCGCCATGCCGTCCTTGGTGCCAGACATCTCAAGTTTGTCCTTCTCTAAGTCAGCGTCGAGGTCGATAATCAGATTTCCAACGCCAATATCCCACTCATCCCCGCTGTCGTAAGTGTCCACCGCATTCGAGTCCACACCTTTCCCGCCTGCAGTGCCACCACTTAGGGACATTTTAGTGCCAACGGCCCAGGATTGCCTCAGTGAGGTCCGACACCCTCTCAGACGGTTGGGACTCGGGGGCAGGGGTTAGAGAATCCTCACGGTGTACTCGTTCCTGTCCCATTTAACCACATTGTTTCCTAGAGAGGGAAGAGAAAAATGTAATGTTAGTCATATAATTCTGACACAATAATAACACTACAGCTCTACTGTAGCAGAATAAGGCTTTTCACTGGGGACCAAACACACACACAAAAAAAAAAACGTTTGATCATGAGCCAGTAATTCTCTGATGATCACTGCGCAAACCACTATGGTAATACCCACTGGTGTGACAGCACTGCTCCGAAACCCTCTCTTCATAATCACTTCCCACAGTCTCCATAGCAACCATGGGAAATGTAGCTTAAATCCTGCTTTGACAGCCAAGGTGGCCCCACTGTTCTGAATGACTGGCTCCCTTTTCACGAGGCAACTGCTGATAGTGTCACTGCTGATAAATAAGGAGCAGTTGGCCTCACTCACCCCCACACGGTTAACAGAGCAGTGCCTTTTCAACTCGAGCACACAATGGTAATCTTGCATTAACAGGGGAGCTTAGAAACATGAATGAACCAGTGTTTGCCTCAGGAGAACAACACCCGCTTGTATTTGCTTACACAGTGCTGCTTAAAGGTCACCGCGTTTCATATCTTCGAGCAAATTGATTCGAGGAGTTGATTTGAAATAAAAACTTCAAAACATCAGAGTCAATCAATTCATTTTCACTCTGTGAATCAGATATGCTTAACATCACTTTCCTGGAGACATAGTATAACCGAGGATCTTTCAAGTTAAAACTAAGTTGTAAAATCCACTCCATGCTGAATTATACTGCATTATTGTATAACATAAAGACAGCTCGCCTTGGCAGCTACTTCAATATCATTACTCTTCTTAAGTTCTGGCTTTCAGCAACTGCAGATTAGTTTCTCAGTTTAAAACCACCGTTGGCGAGAAGCGTGTCATGGTAAAAGGGTTATGGAGTCTTTAAAAAAAGGCAAATGAATGATAAAAATGAAGAATCATTCGTTTAACTGGCTTTTTCTCTTGTATAATATCAGGAAATGTTGGTTACAACTGTTCTCAGACGTCGACTAAAAGAAGTATCCTCTGGAAGCTCTTTAGATGTTGGTAAATAATTAACTCTCATGTTGTTCTCATCTCTCCTCCTGGTGAAGAGCATGAAGGATAAAGGAAACGAAAAAGAACAAAGGCTCCGTCGTGGTGGTCGAGGTGATGAGATCAATACTGCCTCAAACACACATGAATTCTGATGATTCTCTTTGTGCTGCAGAAACCCGACAGCCAGACAGAGCTCAGCGGAGTCTTACAGGGATCTTTAAATCATGACCGTAGGTTCTTGATTTGGATCAGGAGTAACTGTGTTTTTCATTTCTGAGGCTTACACATTTCTTGAAAGTTACCTGCAGTCTCATCTTTGTTCCCTCTTTTAACTACGTCTAATTTTAAAACTAAAACTGTGTTCATCCTGGGGTGCTGCTTTGGCTGAGCTGTTACATCTAACGCCGCATGTACAGAGACTTCAGTCCTCAAAGCACTCGTGTGGGCTTGAGTCCAACTTGCAGCTCTTTTCTGCAGGTCATACTTCACTCTCCCGCTCTATCTACTGTTCTTACCCTTGATTGCAGGCATTAAAGTCCAAAAATGAAGTTAAAGAATGGTTTGATCAAGCAGCAACCTACAGTTCACAGAAATGGAGCCAATGTCAATGTGCTTATTGCTGCAGTTCCAGGAGTGTTCACTTAAGGCTGGCTGCAAAGTGGAGCTGAATGATATGGACAAAATTTCATATTTCAATATTAATGCCAAATATCTAGATATTGATGTGATACTCTGGGATTAGAGAAAACTAAGCATTTTTCAGAAAAATAAAGGCATCATAATATAACAGGATGTGGAAAGTGGGGTTAATCTGTTAGAGCTCAGTCAGTCATCGACATGAACAGAAAGTCACCAATTACCATGTGACTGTCATAAGCCACATACACGCTCATTCTATAAAGCCCCCAAAAAAGTATTTTTCTGAAAAGCTATTTTCTACATCCACACTGTATGAGGGGTGATTGTTCTATTGGTGGTTTGCCATTTTTAAGATACAATGGTATCTTAAAAATGGCATTATTAGAGGCATTTTTGACTTCACTGACCAACCTAGTGGCCTAAATGTGTGGTCACACTGGCCATCCATACTGTGCTGTACTTAAGCATGATTGCCCACATGTAGCTCCATTCGCCTGTTGGCCAGCACAGCCCCCTGTCATATGACTCAAACATGAAACAGACTTGACCCACCTACGTGACCATGCAGTGTCTGTTAACAAGAATCATGGTCTCCTTAGAGTCAGCACAATGTAGAACACAGAGTACATGGCTACAACTTTAGTTACTCTTTGGCTTATGCCAAGTGGTAATACGATCTGCAAAAGGAGAGGTTGCAATGATTATATATCATGGATTAAATGTCATGTCCTTGTTGTGTAAGAGTGCATAAAGTATCCTCCGCTGAAGCACACCTCTTACTAAATCAAAGGAAGTGTGCGGTGCCTGGGCATGGCACGCTTGCTGTCACACTGGCCAAACTAATTTGACTTAAGTGTTGAAATGTGTGTAAGCACAGATGGCCCGGTGTGACCCAGCCAAAAGCTTGGTTTATGCTTGACGAGTCAATGCTAATAAATGATGTCATTTTAACAGCCTGTGCCCCCTTTCATGTGGAAAATTTCAGAGTCGCACACCTCCGAATGTGCAACAGGAGCTACTAATGTCTAAAGTGTAAAAACACAGACATTTAGTCATCACAAAGAGATCACCATGATAGAACTGCGGTGAACGATACCTCAGGGCCACACTTGGCAGATAAGAGTAAGGGGTAAAAAATAATGTTGTTAATGTTGTAAACAAATATAAAAATTTTAAGCTCTAGTTTAGTGATTTGGTAGATTAGTGTTTGCAATACACCAGTCTCTAAGGAAAAAGGTCGAACTGAAGTTGTGTCAAGTTAGCATTTCTATTATGGCACTTTAGCCTTGATAACCATGAGTGTCACCACAGAGACTACATTCATTTCCTTTTTAGTCAACAGGTTTAATCCTGTATGCAAGATTGATTAGAGCCAAAAAGCAACTCATCACAACAACTACAACAAAGGGCAAATGAAAATGGGTTTTCCAATCATGTCCAGGACAGATTTCAATTCCCTGCAAAGCTACTCAGCCCGCCCACTGTACTTTTAAAAAGAAAAAGAGGTGAGTTTCACCTCCAAACAAGTAATACCAGTGTTTGTCCTGTGCGTGCTTTCTTAGTGCCTGGCAAACATTTGGCAAGCTGGTTTGTTTACAAGCCATAAAGCTGACAGTAAAGCAACAAAAGGGCCAAGTGATGGCTACTGCAGTAACAACCACACTTAGTTGAATGTTGTTGAAGTGCAATAAACCACATCAGATATTAAAATATCAGAACACTGGTGGAAGATGTTTTCTCTATTTTTAAGACTGATTGAGTTGAGATTCAAGATAAAAACATGAAGTTACAGCCATTACAGTCTCAATAAGTAATGTATTTGTAAGACTTACAGAAAAAGACGAACACAAAAACCTTTTTATCACTCATGGTTAGAGGTTGGGTGAAGACATTTATAGATAAAAACAGTTTACTTTTTAAAATCATAATGATTACAGAAACTTCAAAAATGACCCTGTTAAGAAGTTTGCTCAACTCTGGTGGTTTTGGCCTGATAAATACACAAAAGTTAACACAAATGTGTGTGTATAAAAAAATGAACAGGGTCATTCTTTAAGTTTCTGTTGTCATTATGATTTAAAAAGAGTAAACACAGTTGTTTGTTAGTAAATGTCTTCACCCAACCTCTAACCATGAGTGACAGAAAGGTTTTAGTGTTATCATTCATATTTTCTGAGAAAAGGCCAAAAAAAATCTGAAAATTCTGCTGGAGGGGGTGTAAACTTTTAGGCACAACTATACATATACACCATAGCTCCAAATTACCACCCATTATTAACTTAAACCCAACATTTGTATTGGTTTTGACACTGAATTAAAAAAAAACAGGGTTTCCACAAGCCTGGTTTCATCTGTCTTAGAAAATTAAAGTCACAAAGATAAAAAAAAAAACCAACATCTGTTAGCATAGAGGGCTAGGTGTGTGGTTAATATAGGGCTGGGAGTGTACATCAGTCACTGTGTTGTACCTTCCAGTTCTCAGCACTCATTAGGACAAGAGTCCAAAATGGCAGCTGGATCACATAGTGCACAGAGCTCATGTTGATTCAGTTAAGGGGCCATTCATATCGCCCCAGCAGTGACAGCAGTAAAGCTGTTGAACAATCATTTGATCACTGAGCCTGCTTATTCCTCACAGATGGCACCCCAAAGGAACAACAGTCAGTGGCAGGTTTGGAGGGTGGAGAGATGCAGCTGTCCCTGTTTGACTGAGTAAACAGTTGTGAGGTCTAATTTGCCCAACACCTCCACAAAAGAGAGGTTGTAACTCTATCTCCAGTTGACCTACTGTACTGCCCTTAGCTGGAACTTGCAGAGCAAGCCCTTTTGAAAAAAAGCCCCGCTGAGGAAATGTCCCGGCGAGTGCCCCTGTTGAGCGAAAGGCATGCAGGCTGTGCAACTCCCAGAGTGCCTGTCCTTTTTTCACAGATCCAGTTTCATTCAGCAATCCATCATGGAGGCCACATAAGCAGGAATGTAAGAGTAGGAACAGACGGCCGGGAAAAAATTTCTGGTTGAATTGTGAGGAAAGGAAGCAAAATTAAAACTGGTGTGAGGTTCACTGATCAATAAAATTACAAGATAGAGATTTTATTCTTATCAAATTAAAGCTGAGCCAAAATAACATGGTGTGTCGTTTGTTTTGTGTGAAAGAGGAAAGATACAACTACTACATACATACGAACTCTCAACCTTCATATATGACGATTTACCTTTCTTCTGCTACATGGTATAACCCGACTATGTGGTAGATTCATTGCAGCTGAGCTGTTACTTACAGCTGGAGGTAAGTAAAAGATATCATCTGGAAAAATGAAATTACAAACTTAAAAAACCCCCAAAGAGCAAAGCTATGATGGTATGTCTTCTTCTGGTTGGCTGCCAATGAAAGCAAGAGTTGTGTTTCACATGAAATTGCTGATGAGGTATCCTCTACAGAGCACAACGAAACTGAGAAGAACACTTCACCGAAGCAGATTTGTGCAGCAACAGCCATGCAACCCACAGATTCATTTAGCTTTTCCACAGTTTAGGGTGCAAGATAATCCATATATTATTCATTCAATTGGTATTCAATTCCAATTTCAAAATAAAATTGATAAATAGTTTGTTGATTACGGCATGTCGACCCAAAAAATGGGCCGGGTCTTTTAGGTTTGTTCATTTCCTTCTGAGATATGCCATATTTTTCCTTTTAAGTTGCACAAGTGTGTGTTATTTTGTTACTAGTCAGAATTAATCACTGAATTGATTCAACTTTCTTTATGTGATCAATATGAACAAACTGGGTATTGAAAAAACAACAAGGAGAAAGTGGAGAACGAAACATTTTTCCAATGTTTTGTTTTTGATTCATAGTTAAATATCAATTGAACAAATGATACACAGATGGGAGGGCATTTCAGGAAAAAGTACTATGCGATAATCACTGCTACAAATTTGCTTATTTTCTGAATTGATTAAATGAGTTAGAGATCCTTTTGAAGTCCTATTCTTTGGTGGTGAAGAGACCTTTGAGTTTTCTCCGTTAAATGACTACCTCAAAATAATAACTAATCCCTAAATAACACTGAAGCTATAGAAACATCCCCCACATCAACTCTCCCTAAAATCCCCATTTATATTTCCGATGGTGGCAGCAGTTACAGCAGCATGTGACTTATAACATATGTTTCAAGCCTTCTATGTCAAAGAGACGATCAGGTAATTATAGTTTCAATTGCAGAGATAAAAACTAGCTTCTCAGCTGAGGCACAAATGAGATCTGCCCTCAAATTAGGCATGTGTCAACATGAAAATTTCACAGTATGATTACCTGGGCTAGAACAATCTCTGTGTATGATATTATCACAATAATTACCCTGGTAAGATGATAAGCTTCAGATATTATTAAAACATAGCTACTTCAGTGTTAGAAGCGCTGTGCCGCTCCACATTTCAAACACGGCTTTAAGGGAAAAAAGCTTCATCTGGAACAATGGTGTCAGGCTGGATTTACTCTTATTCCACTGCACCCTTTGTTAGTCGATGTTCATGATTACCCAACACTAAAACCACATTTCTTTATTTTCTATCGAGGTATGAATGAGGTCAGAACGATTATCGTCCTATCTCTGCTCCCAGTGCTCCAAACCTCATTAAGAGCAGAGAAACGCCTCTGAAGTGACTGTAAATCTACATGCAGAGATTCAGAGCGGAGCAGGGCTCGCCGTAGCTTACAGAGGAGATTTTAACACCTCTGAAATCTCCTCAACATGCCCGGCATAGCTGTGGCTCTGAGTCTCAAACAAGTGCAGACAACAGGGGAGGGTTATCCAGGAGCAGTGAGGTTGGGCCGGCACCGCACACATCACTGGAACAATAAACCAAACAGGAGGTTTGTTTGTTTTCCGGCAGCTTCATAACCTTGTCAAGTGAGAGTGTTTGGGTTTGTTGACTCTGGACAGACAAAATATGTATGACACCATGTCGACTTTCAGAGGATTAGCCTTTTACCATCAAGATGAACATTTTTCAGATGATATGATAGGGATGTTTTTCTTAGCAGGAATCCACTCGGAGTACTTACAAGCTTTAAGACTATCCGAAGACCTGTCAATTTATAGAGAATAGATTTATTCATTTGACAAGCACCCAGTGACTGTAGCACCTCTAAGAGCTGTTGATTACGAACTACAGAAGCAGAAAGCACTAAAGGTGGTGTAGCTCTGAGAGATTCAGTACCAGAGGAAACCAATTTCTTTGTTAAAAAAAAATAGCTCAAGTGCAAATTTCGCTCAGCTAACAACTATGCACGAAGAGCGAGGATCCCAGCAGAAAGGTCAGAGCTTTGAGGAGTTCAGATGCTCAAAATGCCCATACCTGGTACCTGCTGTAAACAAGTATATCAGCTTTTTTTTTCCTTTTCGCAGAGGAAACATCTCTGCAGGAGGGCGACAATAATTAATGGACACAATCCAGGACTCCAAATTACCCAAAAATGGTGGCATTTTGCCCCTAAGATTTGGGACAGTGCAGGTGAATTTTTCATCTACATGTGTGCAACTAGTAAATTTGCCAATTTGAAAAAAAACATTGCTCCCATTTTTTGTTGCTGATGAACTTCTGCTCCAAATTTAAGCCTACTTGTTTGCAATAATGCGCAAATAAGCTGGATTACCAAAGTTAAGTTCAAGAGAAGACAAAAAAAGAGATGAACACTTAAGAAGAAGGAGGGGCCAATGTGATTGGCTAATGTGTGAAAAGAGGCGGGTCTTAGGGTAATAGTGCAAATCTGCAGGTTTTGCATGACTATGAAAACAACGAACAATGGCGAAGAGGACTATGAGTGCTTCCTTTCTCCCCAATAAACTTGGTTTGCCAAAGACGACAATGAGTCTGACTCGTTTTCTGAAGAAATGGTTGCAGCGAAAAAAGGCTGAACCCTCTGTTTTCCAGTGGCTGCACCAATTCACCTGGCTGATGTATTTCCATTTCCAGCAAAAAATTCTGCTGTCGATACCCGCAACATGCCAGTAATACAAAATATACTGGTACTATAATCTTTATGTAAGAGAAAATTTAAATATATTTGCAACATTTTCTGCATAGGCCCCTAAAATTTTAAGTGAGGGGCCACTGTGCTCCTAGTAAAATGTCCTTAGTGTGAATTGTACAGGTGAAAGGTGAAACAAAAGTCCAAAACTGGTTCAAATAATCATTACTAAGGACGCACGATGTTGGATTTTTGGCCAATATCTTCTGTATTATAATTAATACAGTAATATGGTGCATGCTCTTGTCACATTAGATATGTAATATGCATTTTCAGGGTAAAATAGTAAAAATACTGGCTTACTTGATGGTCTCTCTGAGTCAATCCTAACAATAACAACAACCGGGGCAGATTTGGCCAATTTCACAAGTGATGAAACATAACCTCTATTCACAGGGAAAATGTTAATACTTCATTAGTGGACAACCATAAAAATCACTATTTGGAGCCGTTCTCAGTATCACTGTCATAACCAAGACAAGCAAAAGGCAGAAGCTTGGGCTGAATGTGTAGTGTCTGGAAATGTGCATCCTTTACTCTGTGGGTCATTTAAAAGGCTCCACAGTAAACTTTATCTAATAGGATTGTGTCCTTGAGCTGATTACCAAAATAGAAATACACCCAGCCAACCCAGGTGATGGGAATCAGGAGCCTGGAGGCCGGTCAGCATCTTTATCAGTAACTATGTCAACAACAACAGGCACGAACTGATGGATTAGTAAACCTAATTTGGAAACTTCATCCTGTCACTTTTGGTTAGCACACAAAAATGTTAATAATGAGACCACAGAGAGTGTTATTTAATCTGAGACTGCAGAGCCTTCAGGATCTTGTTAACAGTATTGAAAGACGTGTGAAATACGCAGATTGCTCTGTGGCTGATGGAGCTTTGAAATCCAGAGTCGGGTGTGATGCAGCAGAAAACAAACCCCCACTTTCCAACAAACTGCATAGTTCTCCTTTATTTAAACACAAAGATTCAAGGATTTTTTTTATGATTGCAAAACCAGGTAATCACAGTAACTACCATCATGAGATCAGCTATTCTGTAACTTCAAGTGAGGAATGACAGGTCAAGTTTGGGGAGTCATAAAACTGTCTTTTTTTGACATTACACCTACACAGCTCCTTCACTTGTCCCAGCAGGACTGTTACATAATAAACCAATCCAAGACAAGCTTTTCCAGGTATCTGAAAATTATACACTGTGCTTAAAAGCTTAAAATCTGCAACGATTCACTGCAGGCTATGAGGTGATTGATAAGAGATAATCCTCTCTACGTTGGGGAATTTGTGTTCTGGCAACAAAGCAGTTCACACAAAAATGAAATAAAAGTAGGTATGTAAGCCAGAAATGAGGAACAGAGAAGGAAGTAGTTTACACGTGGTTTACATCCTACACATTCATATATTTTTGGTTTAAACATTATGCAAAGGATGTCAACTTAGACAATGCTATGTCACCACAACATAAGATCATTTTCATTTTTATCTTGTCCCTGAATAAACCAGAGATGCAAATTTCTTGCATGTAAATGACCCATGAGTATCACCTTTATGTTTTCACATAAGCAGAAAGTCAGAAACCCTCAGCAGAGTGTCTCCTGCTCAGCTCATACTTGCATTTTTTGGACTGAAAAATGAATATATGACCAAAAAGACAGCTGCTCAGAGGCTAAGTGCCTCGGGTAGACTCTGTGAGAGCTTTTCACATTTAGCCGATGCTCTCCAAGGTCAGCGAGGCAAGGCTCCTTTATCTGAAGCAAATTCCAACAACAAGGTAATACAAAAATGCCCTACAGAAGAGGTGAATGGCACTAAGCCAATTTCTAAAAGATATTCAGGAAATGCAATTCAGAAACACAATATGAAAGGACAGAAATTCAATAACACTGAGATAAGGTAAGAGGGAAGAAAGAGATGAATAAATGCTTCCAAATTTCATCCAGGCAAATATGAGGCGGGGAAAAGCGAGTAAGATGTGAGGAACGTCGCATAAAGTGAATCTGAGGAGAATCAAAGTACTCGCTGAGTCTCAGTATTAGAAACAGCAGCGGAAACATTTGGTTTAACATTGGTTCACCATATTGACGGCTACAGATTGAAACAGCTGGAGTGCCATAATAAAAACAGTAACACTAGAAAATATAACCAGGATTTAACGGTATTTAAATGTGATATATACAAATTCACAGGCTTTAACAGTAATTATAAGGACAAGTATTTGCAAAGTCACAGCATAAAGCTTAAGTTTACATGTGAGACATGTACAAGAAACAGCATCTCATATCTTATGGTAGATTACCGTGAAAGGTTGCTTTGAATAGTTGGCAATTTATTGTAAATTGACAGTTTTTGAAAGTTTACAGTGCATTTAAGAGCTCCTGTGAGAAAATTCAAGGAGAATGTTATGTTGGCACTACGTCTGTCGCATTAATCAATAAATCAATTAATTGCTTGACAATTAAAATTGAGCTTCATAAGTTTGCAAGGCTCGATAATTTTTTACTCACCAAAGACACTGGATAATGAGTTAACTTTGCTGGTCTATTTCATATATTGCTGGTTTTTATTTATGTGCATTTTTTGTTTGCAAAGGTCCTTACTGGACTTTGCCTGTTACATATCTTAATGTCTGAACCTAATGTTTAATATATATCGAAGTGCAATTTTGTTCACAGAGACTTTTACTTTATTTATTGTTTCAGTTTTGTGTGATTTTTATTCAAGTGCATTTTTTGTTAACAGAGACAGACTGTCTTTTTTATGAATTGTTTTTGGTTGTGTTGATTATTTATTGTGGATATTTACAATGTGTTTTTTCATACTATAATTCCAATTTTGGATATTCTTAAGAAATAAAAAGTCATTTATCTTTAAAAGGGTGTACTTGCACTATTATACCATTTTTATTATATTAGTTGAAAATGGTATCAAAACGGCAATATTAGCATTTATCGCAATTATCTCTGGGACAATTTATCATTCAGCAAAATTTGTTATCGTGACAGGTCTAGCACCCGTGTAAACAAAGTGGTTCTTCTTATTTCTGGGATGTTTTTGTCTTTCATATCTTGGTCGTGTTTCGTAATGCCTTTTTTACGTTGTCTTGTTTTAAATATTAAACCCATCACTCACTCACTGTGACTATTTGCCGTGGAAAATGTTAATAAAAGCTGTTTACAGCCCCTTAAAATTGAAATTGAAAGGAATATTTAAAAAATTTGTTGAAAATGGTTTCGTTTGCTATCTTGGGTCGTACAAACCGTCAGCATTTATTTCAGTCTATTTCATAAAAATTACACAATTCCTAACAGAAGCTTTAACCAAGATTTATCTGGTGTTCATTTTTTTTAATTTTTTCTTACTATTTGGGATAAGTAAGACTTAATAAGTATCAAAAGGGTCTTTGTATGGGAAGTTTAGTTTGTATGAGTTTGCCATAAGTTAATAGTTAATACTGTAGATAAATACAATTCTTTTTTACACTAAAATGGGTGTAGTGTGGTGATATCATCAAATAAGATGTGGGCACAGTGTCTCTAAATGTGACTAATGAAGCAGATTTTCAAAATAAAGCATCATGGGTCTGAGAGGCAGAAATGTGATGTCACCATATGCGGAGGCTTGGTCTAAGGAGGTTTATTCAAGATTAACAGCCATGAAAACAACTCTTGCAATGTGAAGGAGGAATGTAAAGAGAGCTCATCATTAATTCTGTCAATCAAAGAGAAAACAACATTAGTCAGCACAGTGTGGGGGATGGAGTCAGAGCATATCATGAAAATACATGTCTAATAGTAGATAAATGCCAGCAGCTGAAGGCTACATATTACTAAGAGCTGCACGCATTTAACTGTTTGTAAAGAGATTTGCATTTGTGTTGAAAATGCTAAGATTATTCAGAAGTAAGATAAAGTGTTGGCTAATCAAGTCGTGAGCGATTGAGTTATAAACTATATCATTGTTCTGGTATACGTTTAATCCAACATCATAATTTCAAACACTTTTCAGACAGATTACACTCCCTTTGATGGTGGTTTGAATAGATAAAAGACAGAATAAACACTTTCTGTCGAGGTGTCTGACAGATGAAATCAGCTCTGTATGAACTGTAATGAAAATGATCAAAGTGCCACAGGTGAATTATTCGAAGTTCAGACGAATTGAGTTCACATGAATCAAAGCTACATCAAACACATTCAGTGCTGTTTTCCTGCCAAAGAAATTACCTCCATCTCATTCAAGTGGAACGGAAACACAAGAGCCTGGTACAAAGTACTCAATCTTGCAGAAAAACTATTGGCAATTACTTCATGTTCAGCACAGACTAATCAACAATAACGAACGATTGTGGAGAGAACAACAATTAAGAGTTACCACAGAACCTGGTGTGTAAAGGCTGTTTTTGTTGTCTAAAAAGTGGGATGCTTCCTGTGCATTGGTGTGAACATTTGTCCCTGTCAAATAAATGAGCAAATAAATACCCAATAACTAATTTAGACGGAACTACTCTATTATGTTATGGTGTTTTGCCCGATAAGCAGAGCAGGGCTGTATGATTTGGCTCTATTGGGATACACAATATATATCCCAATATTCTGATTTCTCTTGTAAATCACCATATTAAAAGTTCAATTCAACCCTTTAATAAATTAAAAGACACCAGTGTAATGATTCAAGTAGACCTTTCAGTCAAAAAAGGTAAATCTCAAAATCAGTTCAAGTTTCACAAATCCTTTTTTCCAAAAAACATTTTATGTAGCTACATGTTTTCAGTTCCTATAAAATATTACATTCAGATGAATTAATCTGGCTGAATGTATCACATTCATAAAATTTATCAAATTTGGTCATGAAAGTAAAAGAAACGCAACCACGAAGAAAATTACACACTGACGTCTCAAAACATATACATGACAATTTATACTCAATGGTCAAGATATATCGACTATATTCAGCATATCCCCCAGCCCTAAAGCAGAGTCGAGATAACAGATGATAGTAGAAAGAGCCACATATCTGCATAGAAACTACACATTGCTGAATGAAATGAGAAGCTACTCACAAGAATACTGTCAAAACCCCGTTTTCTTCTTAGAGACTTCCAAATAAAATCAAATGAGTCTTAAGCCTTGTTTCCACCAAGCAGTCCATAATTCATCGGTACAAAAAGCCTCCAATTCTCCAATTTGGTGAGCAATTTCTAGGGTTCAGTGTCTTGCTCAAGGACACTTCGGACTCTCTAAATCATAATGCTAACAGAAACTTAAAAAATGACCCTGTTCATTTTTTTATACACACACTGATTAAAAGTAAATAGATCACAGGTGAGGATGGTTACCTTTAGTAGACATTCAAACACATTTGTGATAACTTTTGTGCATTTATCAGGCCAAAACCACCAGAGTTGTGTAAACTTCTTAACAGGGTCATTTTGGGAGTTTCTGTTGTCATTATGATTTAAAAAGAGTAAACTATTTTTTCCCAAGAAATGTCTTCACCCAACCACTAACCATGAGTGATAGGAAGGATTTTGTACCCTGTTTGTATATCGGCAAATCAACCTTGGAACGTAGTTTTATGATGCCATTTTGCAATCAAAAAGAAAGTAACCACTGAGTTGACTGAAGATTTAAACATGGTAGCGTTAGATGTTTTTCTTTATTCCCTTTGTTGCACAGGAAGTGACGATTCTTTCAACCAATGAACAGACTGCCGTGTTTCTAGCTCCACCCTCTGGCGGTTGGATCGGTATGTCTGGTACCTCTACAGAAGAGTACCAAAAAGTGGAACGGTACAGGTAATTTGGGGACCTGTCCCAGTTTTAGTCAAAGGAAACGCCACAAAATGAATTTAAATAAATGAATAGCTGGGTGGAAACAGGGCTCAAGTGTTTCCACTTACATTTTGTCTTTCTATTCAAAGGGTAATATGGATTCAGTTAACACTCAAGGCTAGTTATTCCAATCAGCACCAATCAGAAAAGTGGTTTGGGAACACGTTTACCCATCCATTCATGCTTCTATAGATTTTGATTGCAGTTTTAAGCTAATGTTGAGTTTATATAGTCTGTACTTCTTCTATCAACATCAGCTTTATGAACCAGACTGAGCCACTTGGTGGAAACATGGCTTCATATACTGGTGCAAAGTCTGCAAATTCATCCAGAAAGAGTCAAAACTGGACACATTTTCCCCTTTCAAAGCCAGAGACTCATTACTGAATAACACTGAAAAGTAAAAGTCCTTACTTTTAGACACTTGAACCAGCAAAAAAGAAAAACATGACTGATTAAATCATTTTCAGAATACTTGGTAATTTATTTCCCTCCAATCAATTCATTGATTGCTTAATTTGGCTCTGGAAGAGAGAACAGCACAGACAACTTAATGACACTAAAAGCGATCATCGTTTTTGGCGAGGCCGACTCAGCCTTGATCACTTTGAGCTGTGAATTTAACCGACACATGAGTACTAATAAATAATCAAATTGTGGTTAGTCTGTGGCAGCAGGAGACTTAGAGGATGAGGAGAACACTAACACACTAGCCGGAGTGTAAGGAAACCTCAATCTTAAAACCTTGACAAGGTGCCAGATTGATTTTTCCTGTGCTCAAAGGAGGACTCCAGCAGAAACAAGAGCAGCTCCATTAACATGCTCAGCCATCCCACACCGCCATGATTTCTGGATTACAAAAGCCAGTCTCTGCGTTTCTCCAGCACTTCTCATTATCTCTGCTCACTTCATTCTATAATTGAGACACTTGGTCTCAATGCAAGTCAATATAGCAGGAGCAGCAGTATCTACTGCAGCACACTTCTTCTTGTTTGTAGACTAGATTCTGTCGGTGCAAAGTATAAAGCCTTAGTGGAGAGATTTTAGGTTACAAATTATTGTTAATTTCAATTCGAACATAACCATTAGGTCTACTCAATGATGATGCTATTTAACAACAATGTAGTGTATCTCTTCTGTTGCAAATGTCTTTTATTCTCTGTTTCAGAGAAATGTTCATCCCTGTGTTTCTATGTTACCGAGCTGTAACATCTCCATGGCTTTTTAGAGATGTACCTAATTTATCATTTACAAGCTAAATTCATCTCCAAATCAATGTCATGTAAGGAAAATGTATTAACCCTGTGGTGCATAGTGGTCACTACAGTGGACACCTATTTGAAACTTATTTACTCCTAAATTCAGTGGTTCATGTGGTGGAAATTCATATCAGCCTGTGTCAGGATATTTTTATTCTTCTTAGGGCCTGAAAAATGTTTTCAATTATTTTTCCAAATATATATAAATATACACACATGTATTTGGAAAAATAATTGAAAGTTTTAGATAAACATTTGAGGGTAAAACAGTGTAAGAACTATATATTATTCAGTTTTAAAATAGATGAAAGAGAGTTGAAATGTTTCGCAGAGCATTTAAAAAAGATTATCATATGAAATTACAAAAAAAGAAAAGAAGTCAAACAAAAAATAAGTCATATTTACATTAAGTTCACACCGTTTTAAGTTGAATGCTCAGTTGCAAATATTTGGAAAAAAAAGGAAAACATTTTTTCATGTTTTAAGACAAATAAAAACACTCAAGGAAAAAATCCTGACACTGGCTTTCATAATTCATGCATCAGAGGGTTAACCATGAGCCTTTTTGCTTTCATTTAAACCATAAAAGGTTTATAGACAGCAGGCAAGTGGATGAAATTGCCAAAGTATTAAATGGTATCATCTGCGTGGCAACACATTAAGAAGTTCAACATCTGATCTAGATTAATGTTGACAACAGAAAGGAAAAAATGAGGCTTAAATGTGATGCCAAACAACTTCTGACACACAGTCTTTAACAACAGAAAGAATTCATAATCAGATAAGTCCAAATGTGTCTATTTGAAGTAAAGTCCAGGAGTAAATACCGTATGGATACGACAAAGAAAAGTTTTATTTTGATGTGATTTCCATCCATCGT
Source organism: Thalassoma bifasciatum (assembly GCA_008086565.1). Classification (NCBI taxonomy): domain Eukaryota; kingdom Metazoa; phylum Chordata; class Actinopteri; order Labriformes; family Labridae; genus Thalassoma; species Thalassoma bifasciatum. The sequence goes on along the minus strand of RPOG01000674.1, from coordinate 38,980 downwards.
TGAAAGTCTGAAATGTTCTACTAAAATGAAAGGGAAGGAGAACTTCACCATTAACCAAGACACTGAATTATTCAAAAGCAGAAGTGCCAGTAGAGAAGAGGGAACACAAAGTGCTTCGTGTTGAATTTTGTGTTGACAACTACAACCCCAGCCAGATATTCTGACTTGGTGCTAATGAATTAGAAATAGCTGCAAAGATTTTTTTTTTCAAACTTAATGACTGGGACTGCATTTCCATTTCACTGCGCTGTCAAAATAACGCAATTAGAGTGACCAGAGAGATTCAGACGTCTTGTCACAAAAGATCGTGGCAGCAGCCTGACAGGAAGGTTCAAAAGTTTATGAGAACAAATCTGCAACAAAGGCACAGATAAAGAGTCAGCAGCTTTCTACGTTTGGTGATTGATGCCAAACGCTTTCAGCTAAAACAAATATGATTTATAGGTGATTTTACTGCTGCTTTCGCCTGATTTATTCATCAAACACTTTGAGGTAACATTTTGGAGACAATCTATTTCCTGGGCATTCAAAGGATTTTGGTTGATTCAGCTGTTTCTATAGTTTGTTTCAAGTAAACCAAGAGTCAGCACTCTAGGGATGTTTCGAAGTGACTGATTTCCTATTAAATTCTAACTAATCTTCCAGTCATACTAAGAGAAAATGCTTGAAAAACTTGCGAAGTTAAGCACATTTAGAATTCACAGAATGGGTAGAGCCCGACCGATTATAGTCTGTCACCGATTAATAGACATCAGCCATTACTGTAGCCGCTGATAAAACTTTTTTTTTCTGTGTGGAGATCGTGTTGTTACTGCTCCTGTGTGTCTATGTCAGGCTGCATGCTACTCTCTGCAAATGGTAAATGCTACTGTTAATTGACACGTCCACCATTACCTAATATAAGACTATAATATGGCGTTCTAACATTGTTTACATCATTACTTGTGCAATATTCCATACCTATCTCATCATGTATGTGCCACACATTTTAGGTAGACTGTACATGCTTTATGTTCTATTCTATATTTTATTTTATTTTGAAATGTTTATGCTTAGATTTCAATTTTGGGTAAGACACTTATGCTTATTTTTGTACTTTCTCATATTTCTAACACTTTCTGAATGGGAGTAACCCAGATCAGGTCAGGTTACTTTATTTGTACCCGTAGGTAGATTTGTTTTGCAGCAATATGGTGATGACTTCCACTTTGACATTTAGTCACAAAACAAAACATTCATTACACAAAACCATAAAAATCCATTGGAATTGACGCACTGATAAAACACTAAGAAGTACTCTGAGGTTCCACCCACTATTAAAAAAAAGAAACCTCTATGGAAATAAACAAATAAAAACAAAATAAAAGCTACCGGAAGAACTGAAAACTACAAGTAAGACCAGGATAAAAAAACAAAGGCTACGAGAAAATTTTCGTAAGACCAGCTAAATAAATAGTGCCAAAAGAAAAGGAATGTGCAACAATGATGACAACTTCTTTAACTCGGCAATGGCAGCAGGAACAAAGCTGTATACTAAAAAAGCAATTTCCCCTAGGGGATCAGTAAAGTGTTCTGATTCTGATTTTTGCAAAAATAAACAGAGATAAATGCTTCAGTTGATGAACACGTCCACACTTTTCTAGCATTTTAATGTTGCTGTGTAATACCCAAAATATGATATTGGATATTATAACAATTTGTGTTGATGCACAGTATATATCCTGTGTATATCAATGTTCTTATTTTATGTGTCAGCAGACATGTGGGATTTCTTTTGCCCCCAGTATCAGTATTAGCATCAGCCCCAAAAATCCCACATCAGTCATGCTCTAGAAATGGGACTAACACTTGCAGAGCTAGAACCCCCAGACTTCAGTTTTCCTTGCATGTTTACTTCCACTGGTTACAAACTGCTCCTGTCAAATGGTTTTATGTCAGTTTTCCACTTAGCAACTCTAAAGTAAATGCCAGAACTGAGGGGTCTGTGCCACAGTAGAGCTAAACCTGGGTCAAGAGCTAAAAAACCACAAGCTTTAGTGAAGAAATAGTGCTATCATGTTTATCCATATGTCTGTTCCATTTAATTTAATGATACACCTTGTACATGAGTGAGCTCTCAGTCTTTGCTCTCAAATTTTACAACCCGCTGTCATAGACATAGTAAATAAACCCCTTTTTGTTACACAGGGCTGACCTCAAAGTCTTAAACATTATTCACTAAACCTTCAGAAATAAACATGCCAGACTTGGGGTCAGCCTACAGTGCTAAGGACTTGATTTGATTATATCAGACTCAGGAATCAGTGGCAACATTTGGGGGAGGGGGGGTTGGGCAGATCAGTAAACACGACAGGCTCCAGCTCTTTAGAGGATAATCTGCGTGACTGTCGCGCCTGACTGCCTTCGGTTAACACGACTCAAGTCAGGCTTCGAATCCAGATTATTTACTAATGTGAAGACAAGATTAAGCTAAACCAATGATGCGTACATCCTTTAACTCTATGTCAGAAAATGCAACGGATACCGCAAACACTTTGATCGGGTTTATCCGGTCGGCTGTGGTGTTGTCGCATTTTTTTTGCGGGTTTTTTATAAGATACAGAAACTAGTATTCAACACTTTACAAGTTACAAAAATCAAGGAATAGATGACAAAAAAAGCTCTTGCCTTGACTTGTTGATGATCTTAGGACGTTGAGTCGAGGTCTTGGTGAAATAACTCTTAATGGACCAGTTTAAAACCAATAATGCACAACATGAAACCTGACATTTCCAGAGCTTTTTCTTGTGACAAATCCGACTTTGAATTTCATCTGTCCAAATGTCCCACCAGCTAAAACTAGAAAACAATTTGCCAAATCTTCTCTGCCAATGCCAAACAGCTTATTCCACCACTGACTAAAATTGCCTTACTTTTACTGTTAACAAGTACATGTTCTTTTGAGGTTGATTCACAGACACAAGACATAAGATACAGGTCCAAAAATAAGTTGAAACTGAACTTCCTGAAATCCAGGAAGAAGGGCAAAAAAATAAAAACTACCTCAGCTATAATCTTCAATTTCCTTTGTGAATATTTCCCCCATCAGTCAACGCCACATTACGGTTCTTCTTCCCTCTCCAGAAAGTAAACAGATATGGAGTTGAATAAATATGTTGGGAAGACTGAGCTTGTTTTTCTACTTAAATGCTGGCTGACAAATGAGGAGAAGGAAGAGTTGTGAAAGGACAAGGCCTGAGGCTAAAGAGCAGACAGTCCCTTGTCTAACTCTGCTGTGTGTGTGAGTGTGTAACCCAGTAAGATAAAGCCACCATGTCTTCGTTTCAGTCTTTTGTGTATTGTTTATTACAGGCACTCCTGCTCGGGCAGCAGGCCAGGCCAGATTCTTACCGAACACTGAAAACCCCTCTACACACAAAGCCTTCACTCAGGCAAATGGTATCGACTTCCACGGGTGTTTCAAAATATTAAGCTGCTGTTATAAATAGTGAATCCTCTACTCACCGGCGTTAAGGCTGCAGAAATCTGTTTGCAGACAGAGGTTTAACTGCTCCTTTGAAGAGTCAGGAATCTTCACTATGAGAGGACAACAGGCCACTGCTGAGTGACTAATACACTGCACTACTGTTTGAACCATGGACAGTTGAGGTGTTGCCATGTGAATGTCTAACCAGAGAGAGGGCATGAACAACCATTAACCCTGAATAACTGCCTGCCTCTCCTCCAGCAGCAGCTGCTTCACAAAGAGCGAGTCAACAAGCCGGCCTTCAAACTGCCTTGTCACTCTCACATGGTAGCTGTCCAGAATCAATGCAGCACTGAGCCGTCTCTGAGAGGCAGAGTGTCACAGGCAAAGATTGATAGGCGTACCGACTTACAGCGCAATTTATCAGAATACTACAAGGTTTTGACACCGTGAAATCAATTCTTTTAGGGTTCATTTTGAAGGATGATTTCTGCAGAGGCATCTCTCTCAGGTTGTTATCTTGGGATAGTAAAGGGTTTGTGGTCACTGCATTCGTTCTCTGCGTAACTTGATTTAAAGCTGACTGGATTCCTCGCATGTTTTCCAATCGGGCAAACTCATGTCCTTTTTCAGTCACGACAACAAAATGAACACCCACAATCATGTAGGACAAACTAAACATAGCATAAAAAGTAAGAATGTTTTTAGTGGGTTATTCAAAAGCAGTATAAGGAGTCTGGCATTGGCAGAGAAGATTTGGCAAATTTGTGATACTCGGCTCTACCGCTCAACCCACAAATCCATGTTCCTTACAAATGTGGCACCATTTAAAAGGGAAATGCACCAGCTTTTCAGCTGCATACGATTTATTTCCACAAAGCATTGTTATGAAACAAAAATAATGCACCAATCACTTGTTTACTTACTTTTTGTGCTGTGTTTAGTTTGCTTTATGCACTCAACCCGACAGAAAAGTTATTGGATTAGAGAAACAATAGGTTTTCTACGTCCAGAAATAGATATAAAACAAACTACTAACCGCTCAAGAGAGAGCCCACATGGGGTTTTGGCTAAAGTTTTGTGTAAAACAGGGTGAAACTAACACAGAACATACGGGTGGCAGCAGCTGCTACTGTGGTTCATTGATGGCTAAATTGGTGTCCAAGAAAAAACTAGTTCAGACGTCAACATGGACTCAAAAGTAGTCAACGTGGGTTCAAACCATTGACAGTATAATGATAATCAGATATACTTTATTAATCCCAAGGGAAAATACAGTGTTACCAAAGCCCTTAATACAATACAGTAGATAATAAATGGGATATATAGGTAGTAAAATGAGCAGTAATATAAACAAAAAGTTAAAAATAAGCAACAATTACTGAAATATATACTTACATACATTGTGATTAAGCAGGATGAGTTGTGTGAAACAGATATTGCACACTAATTGGATAGCATGGCGTGTTTGACGTTACATGACACTGTCAGCTTGAGGGGGCTATAAACAGCCACTATGATAATATTCAAATATTTACATTACATTTGTTTCTGATGCAGAGTTTTGAAGCCCATTGTCAATGGGAGCCATACCAGTAATGCCGAACTCATAAGTGTCATATCTTTGAAAGTAACCAGTGATTTTTTTTTTTAAATCACCCCCATAAAGTGTGTAGTGATAGTGACATTCTGCAGTCAGCCTCAAGTGAACAATCAAGGAACTGCAGTTTTAAGCATTTCTGCAAAAGCTTTATTTCTCACGGCCAGATTTTGCTGCTAGAATTCAACATAAAAATTTGGTGAAACGAGGTGAAATTGACAACAACGGCAGATCTGTCTCTAGATGCTGATGCGATTCATAGGAGACTAAATTGGTGTCTGACTAACCGCCAGTTCAGGCGTTAGTGAAAATCCAGCTTATTCATACAATAATTTAGAGAGCATGAAACAGAAGCAGAAATCCCAAATACCTTGAGTTAAAGTAGACATTAAATCCACAACCACAGTTAGTCGGTGCAGAAACACCAATTTAACCGGTTTTTGGACCAGCTCCTCACTTCTTCTGGGAAACTACTCACTGTGAGGGCTTTTGGGGGTTTTTTAACCACAAGCTGCAACCTTACTGCTGGATGCCGCTTAATCCCAAACTCCCGTCCCTTTAAGACAGCTCCTAAAACACCCAAAAATGCTGTTACATCTGACATTGCGTGCTCACACTACCTTCTGTACACTCTCAATCACTGTCGCCTTGCTGGAGACGGCTTATAAGACAGGGGAGGAGTAGCATGCCACTGATAGTGAAACATCCTCCTTTTAGTTACACCCACTATGGAGATAAAACTGCACCGCTGTAGCACTGTGAGTTCATGGGTTTTCTGACTCTAATACTGAGTAATTGCTTGCTGGATGTTTGTTTAACCTTTTCACCACAGCTCACTCCCACTTTTCAGCTCACATTATCCCTCATCCACATATTTTAGACACAGTAAAAACTGGGCTCTTTGTTTTCTTTCACATACTCTTTCAAAAGTGCTTCCTTCAACAGCTTCGGTTTCATGTTGCAAAATATTCACATCCAGGTCATACGTCAGTTCCATTATAACGTCTGAAACAGACATCTGACAGCCTTGTTTATACGCTGCCACCACAATTGTTTGGTCATCCATTGCAGGAAATGACAAGGCTAGACGTGCATCCACCTGTGAAATCGCACGTCAGCCAGGTCAGAGCTCAAATGCTCCGTCACCCTGAAAATTAAAAGAGCACAGGTTTGCTTGCTTTTCCCTCCGAGTGTGTGGGTGTATCGTTTTTTATTTTTTCCCCTTTGGCGATTCATCTCGAGCTCCTTTTATTCATACCTGTCTGCTTTCTATTCCCCCAGCATCATCAATCTTCTTTTATAGAGCCTGCCAAATTAAAATGCAAAGCAAACAGGTAGACTGACAGACATCATATTCTTCCTTTTATGTCAGCTTCTTGCAGATTACAGCACGGCGAGCGTAAAACCTCCGACATCCATTCTGCTTTCAATGAGACAGCGACACAGGTGCTCTTCTTCAGCCTACATGCAACGCATAAAAGTTTGATATATTCACAGCTTGGAGGATCCCAATATCTCACTTTACAGCTAATAACACTAAAGCTCAATTTATGATTCTCAGTACAACGGCCTCTGTGTTCTCCTGTGAATGCCTGCAGCGTGGGATCTGATTTATGTTTAGCATGGGATTCAACCAGTTGTTCACGTGGAACTGCATCCTCACAAGATGGATGTGTAGTACATTATCGAGCCATGTCAGGCGTTTATTAAACACGCAGAGTAATTGGGTTTGTCTTCATTTATTCACTCTGAGCAGGCTTTGGGTAGCAACTGGCTCTTTTTTGGGACGTTTCTTTACATGCTGACAAAATCCACATTTGTCTAACGTTACTGAAAGGGAAGATTATCTAGCATTACTCCAAGTTGTCTCCTCCATCAACAGATAACAACCAGCGATGGAAAAATATAGGACAAGCTGTCCAATTACCACAGCTGAGGTCTCCATGTGGCCTATATTGCATCCGTTGCTCCGCACATAAATACCACAACATCTCAACACTGAGGCAGAAATCTGCCTTAAGCTGCTGAGTGAAATGTTACACGCCCATATTTTTCCAAACCAGTCGGGACAGTCCAATCCAATTATGTTAAAGCCACAAGATTGCTTCTGTTACGGTTTAGACAAATGTCCACAGCAGAGACGTTTGTATGCGCAGTAAGTATCGTGTCAGTGGCACTGGAGCCGAGGGAAAAACCGTGTTTACCGCCTGCAGCTTCACAGTTTGATTTGTCAAGGGCCTTTTTTTCTGAAATGGTTGAGGGAAGTATGTCATTGTAAGATATGGAGAATCCTGATTTCTCTGATTTGTCTTGCCATAACAAACAGTACAGTGTGTTTTATATTTCCTTTTTCAGACCAAATTTCCGCACTCCAATTATTTCTGGTTCATTTTTAGTCTAGACTTATGTCCATTTCTCAGTTTCTGATTATGAAACCATAGATTTAAAAATTGTAGTTTATCATACATTGGCGTATATGTTCAAAATTCCAATATTTTAGATTTCAAACCATTTTTAAGTCAATTCAAGAACATAACTTTACACTTGTCTTGGAGTTATTTTTACTGGCTTTTTTTGTCTATTTAAGAGAGAACAGGAAAACAGACAGGGAAGGAAACAACCAACCTTGACTTCTGGGACGTCTCATGAAACAAATCTTAAGGGAATTGAGACACTTGAATACTCAATAGCTGCATTTCTATTGTACTTTTTTGCTAAATAAAAGCAATATTTCTGAAGCTTACACCTTAGCAGTGTTGCCATTGCTACACCTGTCACGTGATAAATTTTGCTGGATGATAAATTGTCCCAGAAATTACTGCGATAAACGATAATATTGCTGTTTTGATACCATTTTCAACTAATATAATAATAATAATGGTGTAATAGTGCAAGTACACCTTTAAAGATAAATAACCTTGTATTTCTGAAGAATATTCAAAATTGGAATTATTTTATGAAAAAAAGACATTTCAAATATCCAAAATAAATGATCAACACAGCCAAAAACAATTAATAAAATGGACTGTCAGTCTCTGTTAACAAAAAATGCACTTGAATAAAAACCACACAAAACCAAAAGCAATGTATAAAATAGATATATTCTGTATATTGCTTGTTGCCCTGTTGCTGATGAGAAAAAAAAAACTCACAGCGATACAGAAAAGTTAACTCATAATCCAGTGTCTTTGGTGAATAGAAAATTATTGAGCCTGGCAAATTTATCAAGCTCATTTTTAATTATCGTGCAATTAATGGATTTATTGATTACTGCGACAGGCATAGCCATTGCAACTAGAACTGCGAACAACTCAAGTAAAAATTTGTCTTTGCAGAATGCAGAAGAAGAAGACAGGAGTGTAACCAGCGGTAACCATGGACCCAAGAAGTATGAGAGTGAAGCGATTGTAATAACCAATAGTTGTGCTTATGACCCAACACTGCTTTACAGTGACGTGTAGAAACCATACAAAGCAATAAAAGCTGTGAAAACAATAAAAGCATAGAGAAACATAAAACCACATTAAAGACCCAGTTAAAGTGACTATACTCTGCCAAAGGTTAAAGTGAACGAATGTTTTAAGTGGTGTCTTAAAAGTGGAAAGGCTACACACCGTGCACACATTATTATAGCGCTCTGCCAGCTTTTGTGATGCAGTTTCCAGTTGCCATCAGTCTGGCAACCAATCAGAGTGATGATAGCAAGAAACTGCAAGTTGCACCTGTATGCTAACCTCAAAGATATTGGCTCAAATGCCAAGTACTTTAGAGATATTCTGATTGAATTTGACACAAAGTGAATATTACTGTTGACTTGTCATCTTGACCGTCAACGGGAAGTTTTTTTAGCCGCCAATTCAAAGAGATAAACTGTGGATAATAGTTTTGTTGGACATGATTCTGGTTTTGTTTCTTAAATAAATGCCATTATAAGTAAGAGGTGGTGCATTCATTACCTTGTTTCATATGACCAACAGTTGTATGGTACGAAAAGAACAACATCTCTAAACATCTTGAAATGACAAACAATATATGCAGATTATTTTTTAATGCAACTTCTCATTGTTTCCCCCCTCTCTCTCTCGCTTCCATGTTTTGGATATCTTGCCATGTTATCTGCTGATATGCAAAATGTTTGCCAAGCGCAGAGGCATCGTGCTGGTGACCACAAACAGGAAGCAGACTGAACAAAATGGTTGATGTGGTAAATGGGGGCAAGCGGCCAACAGTCTAACTCCAAGGGCCCTAATAGGATTTCCTGTTCTGCACGCCAAATCTGACTACTTTAATCAAAATTAGCACATTAAACGAGGATTTCATGAACTGATGATCATGATGTGAACTAAAAAAGCAAAATAATTCCACCAAATATCCCTCCAGCGCTAGTTTTTTTAAATTTAATAGATGTAGATTTCTTACTGCTTTTTATTTCCTCCTTTTATTGCTTTATAAACGAGCCCCTTGATATTAATGTTGTGGAGAATAAAGCAGCGAGAGCCTGTGATCCCGGTTAAGTCTTTATCCATGCTCAGTAAAAAGCACTGGACATGATCAGTGTGAGCAGGAATGACAACACTTCAGTGGTCTATAAACCCGAGCAGCTCTGATGGGAATATGTTTTAAACTTAAATGGATGTAAAACGTCTTTCTTCTCCCTTTCATCTGCTGCCATGTGTGCTCAGGCTGTGAGATGAAACAGGGCAGAGAAGCTCTGTTAACATTACCACAGCTGTAGGACAAAAAATAATTCCTTCTCCTTTCAAAGGATATTGACATAAAGAGTTGAAGTTCATCTGTTTTCTCTTTCAACTGCAGCAAAATTGCCATTTGTGGATGATATCCAATTTGCTCTTCAAAATCACACCAGCGAGGCGTGTGTCACAGGATAGACTGTTTTCTCTTCTTGGGTTGTATAGATGACAGTGGATTCTGCAGTTTGATAAGGGCAACGGGGACAGAGCCTCAGAACCACCCACTCACTGTCACCGCGCCGCTCAAGTATTGATGTGCTCTGAGGAATTCCCACACATCACATCTTCACAGACCTTTTCTTGCTTGACAGTCAGCTCCACTCAGAAACATATCTTTATAAAACACCGCGGGGCTCGGCGCTTACAGTTGCCAGGTGCCTTTGGAGACCATTTTGAGACACCGGCAATAAATTCAAGGCCTTTGGTTATCATTTCAGCTTTGACAAATGAGAAACTAAGACGGTGCACCTCAAAACCTGGACCCTGAGATAATAAACAAGATTAATGGATATGGTGGGATGAATAAGTAACCAGTGACTCACCAATTGTATTTTGAAGGATCTTGATTTATTATTCAAATGAATGCTACACTTCTACACCTACAATGTTATCGCCTACGTCAGTGGTTCCCAACCTTTTCCAACTTGCTTTTAAGTCTTAAAAGTGTTTGCGGCCCATCTCCAACCCAATAATTACCAAATCAAACATCTTATTAGAGTCTGATTTGTAACAAAAACCCAAAATGTAATCATTAGTTGATGATGTGGCAAAAGTGCTAAGCTTGAAATGGAATAAAACTCAAAATGTAATAACTTGTCACTAATTTAACAGATTCTGGGTCCAAAACAAAATAACTTTTTTGCCCAAAATGTAATAATACATTCTTTTTGTTGCATTTCTGGTTTGGCACTTTTGTTACATTTTTACCTATTGGCTCTATTTATGTATGAATATCTGGACATTTTTTAATTCCTAACTGAGTTTTTAACAGAGTTTTTACATTTGAAACATGACTCTGTATATTTGTATCTTTCTTTCTTTATCTTAGATCTTTACACAATTACACTCCAATAAAATTATACTGTTTTGGAAATGATTATGCGGCCCACTTGCAATACCATCATGGCCCATGATGGGGCCGCAGACCACAGGTTGGGTATCACTGGCCTACGTCATAGGTCCACATAGCTCTGTATGAGAGGTAGAGCAATGCTGTGCTGTTGTTTGGCACGTGACGACAATCAAACTTTGTAAACTGAGTTTGTAGTGCAGTTTTGTTTAGTAGCCGGCTGTATTTCGCGCTTATCCCAGCCCGGTGCTCTGAGATGTGTCTGTATCGATAAATGATAGTGAATCCTGGTCATGTCCTACCAGTGCTCATCTACCAACTAGTGTCCAGTGTCCGATATTACTACAAAATAAAACGCAGAAATCATTTTTAGCAGAGAAAAACACAGATCTGGCACATTCATGGAGACTTTGACTTGTCAAATCAATCCTGTCCTGTCTGAGCTGAGCTGAGAAACAGCATTGAGAAATAACCTACTTTAGAACTGAAAATCTAATTTTACATTGTGAACTACATACATCTTGATATGAGACTTTTTCCAGATCACTTAGAAAATCCTCACAGTCCCTTTAAGGAAAACGTGTAACTGAATCATGTAGGAAAGCATAAATGTTACAGTATACATGCACTGATCACAGCATGCCAACCCCAGGAAGTTTTCCTTAATTTTGACTCTCCTGTCAATAACGCACTGGTGGTAACTTCGAGGGTTTCGTTTCATCCATATTCAGGATGCAAATACTTAAGAATAGTGCCCTGTCAGCTTTCATGACATCAGTCTGCACCTGTACGCTTGGTTCAGACGAAATACTTCGGTGATAGTTTGAAACGGAGGTCTTGGAAGTGAAATCGACTGTTGAATAGTGTACGAGTGTTATTTCCCATCTTTGCGGCAGCAGCAGCAGAAAGATGCTGCATTAGCTTAACTATGTTGTGCAAGTGTACTATACAAAAGAGCATGGGGTAAAAAAAATATTATGTTACTCAAATCACTTTGGACGACACTGTTATTCCTTTTTCAATAGCTTGTAGCACTTCAGGATTTAATAAATAAAGCTCAAAAGGATATCATTTTGTTACTACATGAAGCAAAATTAACGATATTCAACCCAACAGACCAGTTCTTAGTAGTTTCACATCCTTAATTTTTTTAATGAGCTGACAAACCTCTAAAAAGCAAGTAAAGGTCGAGTCCACACAGACGTAAAAATAGCAGCAGTATTTTTGTATTTTGGTTTCCAGCCATGTCCTCAAAAACTGAAACCTGCAGCATAAGCTGGCAACATCTGGAAGTCCCCTCGGTTTATCTGTTTTCTGTCAACAAATTATGTATTAAACCGCAGAACAGCTTCAAGACGTCGCAGCAACAAAGTGCCAATTTATTTACACCACCACATTCAACAGCCACTTCCGGATGGATAATTGTCAGGCTTAACTCGCAGTGAAAAGATCACCAGTGTCGGGAACAAGTGAGGCGAGAGAGCTAAACGAGGTCATGTTGCTTGTGAGCGGATGAACGACGACAGTGCTGAAGCAATAGTGTGGTAAATATACTGATGCAGGTTGACAGAGCTTCATTATTCTGCGTGTGTCGAGAAACACCGAGCTTTATGTCTGAGGCTTTTCTTTCCAAGAACACACACAGGACCAGAAGCGAAGGCAAATGAGACAGCATTTCTGCAGCACTCCAGACTGCACAGAGTCACAAAAGCTGACAATATCTTTATGGCTTATGTGGGGGAGAGTTGAGTGTAACCTGGGCGAGCTTCCCGGGAAAAGATGGATCACCGTTCTCTGGCAACGAAGCCAAGTGTGCAACAAGCATTCAGAGCGAGCTCTTTTCTGCTGTGATTGGCAATTCAGTGGTAAGAAATCCAATCAATGGCATGAAAACTAAAGCAGAGTCAGAGAGTCTTTGACCAATGATGTGTGTATACAGATCACATGACAGCTGTCAGAACTGTTCAGCAGAATACCAGCCGGGGAAAATGAATAACGTAATGTGTTTACATAGGAACAGAAATCTGCTGTGGATGTTTAAAAAGTAATTCAACACGTTACACATTCACACAATTTCTGCTTTCAGTTTAATACTTTCTGTTTCAAAGAGCAGCTGTGAGACTTTCACTTTCATGGAAATTGAGGAGTGTTTATGCGGTATGTAAATAATTCTCAGGTGCGTCTAAAAACAGCATGTCCTGTCATAAACTGCTGTGAGCTGAAAGCTGTATTTGAACCCCAGCGATGTGTTTCTGTATGAGATGAAGAGACCGACCAAATACAAGTCCAAACCGTCCACCCACACCAGCTCCAGACAACACGGCTCTCTGTGGGTATTAAACAAAACACGGCAGAGAACAATACCAACGACCTCTAACAGGGGAGCTTTGATAGAGACTGACTGATAAAACATGCACCCACCTGGGGGAGCGAATTTTAATGTAAGATTATAAACCAATTCTTCCAACTCTTCTTTTCTTAGTTCAGCTTTGTAAACATAAAAAACATGAGGTTAGTAAATGTGCCATTTCTTCAACTGACAATATCATGATTAAGAAGCTCTAAGTAATAAGTTAAAAGGATTGTGTATCATAATACTGGCACAGATTTTCCACCAAGCAACTCAGTTTGGTTCGTCTCAGTACGGCACGCATTTTGTGGTGATTTTTTTTACCAAAACCAGGACACGTCCTCAAATTACCGACCCGTACTGTGCTACATTTTGATACCTTTCTGTCGATTGGTCGAAAGAATTGTCACTTACCGTGCAACAGCAGTAATAAAGAACAACATAACCCTGCCATGTTTAAATCTCCAGTTGACTTTGTGAAGATAACTTTCTGTCTTGTTAGGAATCACGAAACGGTATTCCATGGTCGTTTTTCTTTATTTTTGGATTTATTAGACTTATTAGATTTATGGGACAGTTGCAAAAAGGATCAGATTTTACTGATTGTACCAAACTGTACTGATCCATACGGGCCCACTTGGTAAAAACAGGGCTAAAATCACCCATTTACAACACATTATCCTGCTTATAACCCAGCTACCAACTGAGGGGATGAAAAAAACTACCTTCAATATTAATTTAAAGATCATTTTATTGGTTTCAAAATGATTTTCCTATCCGACTAAAATATTAGCGGTGGTGTCTGGTCAGCTATTGAAAGAAGTATGAAAACATCCTCCATGTTGGGGACTAAAACTAAAATCCTTTTTGCCACAGTGTCAACAGGCAGAGGTTGAATGTCTCAGACTCATTTCCGTGGATTGATTTGATATGGTTTTTATGATGAGGTTGTAGCTGTGGTTCCCAAAGAGAGGGTTGTGAAGTAATCAAAAAGTATTTACTAGGGATGCTCAATATTTTCTTTTTTTCAGACCTATACCAGTACAAGTACTACTTCTTGAGTACTCACCAATACACAGTACTAATACCAATAGTAGATACATAAAATTTCAATAAACAAAATGACAGATCATTTTGAATAAGGACTTATTTCTGAAAAAAGCGGCACTGTCACTCTGCTATTAAGTCTAAAATAAAACAGTTTATATATTTTTTGTAATAAAAAAAGTGTAACATAAAGTGTAAATATTTTTTTCTTTAAACTGAAGTGCAAAAAACCGTTTAACTGTTAACTGTCCCTGAGTTTCATTCAGAGTTGCAAAATAAAAGCACAAAGTTTGAACAAAGTTTGAACCTTTTAGCTGCTTAACTGTCTAATTTTGAGATTTTTCTGCCTTGATTATCGGTGGGTGGCATTAGCAGAGCACTAGACAAATTGTAATAAGGCAGGTAAATACCGATGTATTTGCACATCCCTACAGTTTACACATGCATATATTTTATAGCTAAATATAAACAAAAAGTATAAATAAAACCGTTTACACAGAGGAATTTGGAAAATGAATCAAACATTTTCTATTGCCACAAGATCCTGAGGTGACTAAGCCAAGATAATGACGTTATCACAGTGATGCACATTCATTATGAAACTTTGCTAATATGGGCACATAAGTGGTCTTATGTCTTCCCATGAGCTAAATTACACATCTTTTGTTTATACAAATCTCTATCACCACTTTTGAAGTAACCCCTGGTCGATAATGTTGTTTTCACAAATCAGAAATAGTTCCTATTGTTATGTGGTTTTGACCAATTACAGTCAATGACCTAACACTTGAGTTGTTTAAGACTAATCCCCCCCTAGTATTAATGCTGCCCCCCCCCCCTGTGTGGACACAAATTTAAAGAGCCAGAAAAAAGACCCTTTGGCTCTACTTTGAGGATATTTTATGCCTAATGGATGAATTCCTCTTCTTCCTTTTAAATGCAGTCCAGAAAAGTGGGTAAAATGTATGTGCACTGATTCAAAATTACATTTACTGACTACTGTCTGGCAGTCGGGTCTTGTAAAGCTGTGCAGGATGTTGGAGCAGCACTTAAAGCCGGCCCATCCCCCACCACTAAGAGACGACCACTTCAAATAAATCTCAACCTTGGGAAAACACTGTATGATGTTTTCAACTACAAAGGTGCTTCATCTCACCTCAACACGCCTAATGACATTAGCTGTTTTATAAGGTTTAACATGGGCTCCCCGCGGCACAAAGGGAATTACGGTATGCTATGCACCATTCTTGTTCTAAAGCACAGCAATAACACAGATTCTGAGAGCATGTCAGGGAACATGCAGTCAAGTACTCAGTCAAGTAATAGCTCCTTCCAAGAGGTTGTAAAGGTAGTTTAAATAATTCAAATTACCAGCTACCTTTAAAGATGTAGGCTAAATCCTTTCTTACGTTGGTGTGCAGCCATGAGATGACGGCAGCCTTACAAAGCCAGCATAATCCCTTTGTCCTGGACTAATCTGATGCCCTGGACCTCAAAACAAACACTGTTTAATTCTCTCCTTCCACACGGTTTCTATCTTGTGCAGCTTTACTTGGAACAGATTCAGCAAAGGTTAAAGGATGAACTACATTTTTTTTTTTACCCCTGCACATATTTAAGGTTTCCACATTGTCAACACATTTGATAAAAAGCGACACACAGACACATCAGCCAATGTCACCATCAGCTGTTTCCATGCCCCCTCGATAACAAAAAGGTCAGCTATTCCAATATCAGACTGGACAGTGAGGCAACAGGAAATTCTCAGTGTGTCATTGTTCTCACGTTCACCTTCGGCACTTCTCCAAGCGCCGGTTAAATTTACACATCTCTGACAACTATAAAATGTCATGTTCTTTTGTGGAGCTTAGAGTCTTAAATTTCACTGCTACTCCGCGATTGATGGCTCTGTCAGATTGCATAAAATGTGTCTGGCGTGCTCCAACAAGGCTCCTTACATACTCACGATGATTAGAGGTAATCAGATGGAGAGAAACTGGCTTTGAAAAAGTACTCAGCTGGAGAGGAAGCATTAGGGGCTTAGTTTTACTTGTTAGAAAGACACAGAAGAGAAAATGTGTAACGCGTAGACTCTGAGGAGCTGCAGTGTAAAATAAGACCAGTAAATTACTGTGTTGTCACTTTGCAGGGTCTAACACTGCTTCTACAGAATAAAACGTTGGTTCGAATGTAATTAAATGTAAAATATACAGTAATTAGCTGTGTTTTCATTGCATTTTTCTACAAAACAAAAGCGATTTTCTGAAGTTATGATGAAGCGAAATTGTGCCTCGCTGTTGTTTACATTATGCCGTACAACCTGAGTAAAATCTCGACCCCCAAGATTCAATTAGCAGAGGAGGGATGGAGGACTGTAAGTGGTGGTAACCATGGATACCAAAACGTTTTCAGAACCTGAGTCATCATTTTAATGGGCACTAAAATATGAATATGAATATGAAGACTTCTGGTAAAAGTTCTTGGCCGAGGAGTTCACGTTTTGCAAATTAAGGTGTTTTCATTGCACTTCAATATCAAAACTTCTGAAAACCCACTTCATGAGAGCATCAAAACTTCTTGAAATTCAAGAGGTTTTTCAAAATTTTGATGTTTCCATTACCATTTTTTAATTGCAATATTAAGGTTTTGCAGAATTCTAGGTGTAACAAAAACGCAGCAAGTGACTGTGAGAAGTTTTCGATCGCCTACTGTGAAATACTAACAACGGGGACTCTTTTTCAACAACAGTTTCCAGGTGCAACATAAAAGTATTTCTGCGTTTTGGCCTCTCATTTACATAGAAACTGTGTTGTAGTGGACCTAAGATGCTAACTTTAAAAAACAGCCTCCAGAGTGGAATTTTTCTGAAACACTGTTCAACCATTGCTATGTAAACAGCAAGCCGGAGTTTTCGGTGGAACAACCTGAAACATCATTTAAATGTATGAAACTAAAAAGCAATGAATGATTCCAGCTTCCAAACACAATAAAAGCCTCAGTAAACAGCTTGTAATAGCATCAAAGCCTCTTCCTGTATGAGACCCAAAATAACAACCACACCATAGCCAAACTTCCTCTACGCCAACTGCTTTTCCCACTTTACCCTTTTGCTACCTTACTTCTGCTGTGAAGTGTTAAGTTTTACAAACCCACAGATCTTCTTTCAAGCTACCTGGATGGCAGCTCTAAGAACTTCCAGCATCCAAATTACTGCATGAAAGTGAGCTGCCAATCAGCCGTAATTATCGCATGACACACTGACACAAAGTGGATTACCTGTACAGCCAGGTGTTATTTCAATTGTGTGCTTCTGGGTAATATCTAATGCCTGCATTAAGCAGCTCCTGCCTTGAGTTGCTGCCACACCCGAACAATGGAGCTGCCAAACTGATATTTAAAATTTAACTGCAGCATTAGTCAGGGATGCTTGAGGCTTTTTAGAAGCAAGTAAATGCTTAACAGCCAAATATTCTCAGAGTCTTTCCAGTGCACTTGAATGAACAAATAACATCGGAAACAGGTAATTATTATGTTAAGATGAGTGGGTAAACATAAATATTTGTTTTGAGTTCAGTAGAATCAATCGGTTAGTTACCAACTCATAACCAAGAATTACTGTTGGTGTTTGAAAAGATGTCGAAACAACGACGACGATACTGA
The DNA here is from genome assembly GCA_008086565.1 of Thalassoma bifasciatum. NCBI lineage: Eukaryota > Metazoa > Chordata > Actinopteri > Labriformes > Labridae > Thalassoma > Thalassoma bifasciatum. The sequence continues at coordinate 21,037 of RPOG01000674.1, read as the reverse complement.
CTCAAATTGTTCAACAGTACTATCAACGTGGATGGTAAATAATCGTAATAAATAGACCAAAATAGTACCGATTTGCGTTGGTTTTTATTTTAGCTTTTGCTTTCATGTTGGTGTTACTTATGTAGATGCATCTCTTAAATTACACCCTGTTTCATTATATCTATGGATGGTGAAACTGGCGTACTTTTTAATGTTTTAGTAGTGTGTCAATTCTGACTGTTTTATATGGTTTCGTGTTTCTGATTATTTTGCGACTAATTGTCAAAGTCATCAACTTGCTGCAAAACAAATTTAACTTCAGGTACCAATAAACTAACCTAAACTAACCTCACCTAAACCAACTGAAATCTTTTATTGGGTAACAATTTTTTTTTGTCTATAATTGTCTTCGTCCCAGTTGGCTCATCAACCTCTATTGCACAAAACTTTTATACTTTGGTGAGCAAGAGGAGCAAAACCTATTTGGTTGGACTTCAACTCAAGACAGATTCACCATTCTACAACATTTAATGGTAAAATTTCACAATAAATTACTGCATTATCACTTCACAGGCTTCATTCTACGGGCTTGTCAGCTTTGACAGTATAAAGCTCTCAAGGTTTAAGCTAAATTACTGTGGAAGTAATTAAACTCAAAGCCAGTAATTCCTTGTAATTCAGGGCCACAAATTTTCACTGTGAATTTATGCTTCAACACCTATCTCAAAAAAAGCTAGCTACAACAGAAGCCCTTAAAATACTGCAAGAGGCTCAATCAAGATTTATAACTATACACTTCAATTAGAACCAAAATCTTAGCTTTTGTTCCCAAACATGTTATTTTGACTTCGCAAACATGTCAATTTGAAGGATAGTTCAATACCACTTCATTCAGGGATAATCTACAGTTTGGATGGTAGGTGTCTCCTTCAGCGTTTGTACTAAAACATTTAAAGTAACGTTTAAATCTGCAATTAGAGATATTCCATCACCACATTGGGCTGCAGGTTATTCGTCAGACCTCAGACGTGGTGCTGTCATACTCCACAGAGCAGCACAGACCACAGGGTTAACCCACAGTGGTCTTGTAAAGAAATATTGTGCTTTAATTGAATGACTCACTTTACTTAGATGAGTCAACCCCAACAACAAGAGCCAACAAAAAGAATATAGAGAGAAGGGTGCTAAAGTTGGCATTCTTCTAGGTTTAATTTGACCATAATTCACCCTTTGAATGAGATCTTGTCCCCTCAGGTTCGTCTGGAGGAGACGTTGCTCTGCTGAACATAACTTGTTTGGTACATGGTTTGCATTGTCACAGTGGTGTCACGAGGAGTGAAATACGAGACTGAAACAGACCGACGCCAAATACATTGTCACTTTCTGAAAGCTTGAGACAGACGCAAGGAATTTTGCACTCTTGCTGTACAGGAGTGCACCTCCTCCCAAATGTAATTACGCGTCTAAACGTCAAGAAACACAAGCTCTGTGATTGGTCCGTCGAGCAGGATCATGTTTCCTGTATTTGTAACATTACGACACTGCACACATGGTATCTGCAGGTTTCAGAAAGTCAAATTTGAAACTTTTAAAGACCTTTTTAATGCCATCTTGAATTAAATTTGAGACCAAAAACACCACAGCTAATGGCGATAGTTGGGGAATCCTGCTGTATTATACATTACATATTGGCTAGCTAGCATGCAGATAATTTATATCCTTATATCCTTCTCCAAAAGTACTGCAAGAAAAAGTAAAAATATCATATGAGCTAATCCTGCCCTAAAAATTTAAGACCAGCACACAACATTTTTAATAATTTATAGACATTTTAAGGCATCAATTGTAGCTACATGGCTTTAAGACTTGCAGACACCCTGGCGCATTGCCCAGAAATGTTGCATCTAATCTGACAATTTTTTTTCACATCCGTCCTTGTAATAGTCGCTGTATGATCAACACTAACAAGTATCAACTTCATTGTAACATAACTGCTCAAAATCATTGAAAAAAGAAAACACAGAGGGATTGGAAACATGCGATCTTAATAACATAAACAGCACAGTGTCAGTGTAGACGTTTAAACCAGGATTAACATTAAGACAATAACAACAAGAGATAAATACTTTGGACCTGGAGAGAAACAAGCTAAGATCTAAATGTGTTCCACTGTTATGTTGTTTTCTTTATTCAAATGTTCTGTGTCCCTAATGTTATGATGGTGCAAATGTGCTACAACGCCTCGGAGATGCAGACACATTAACGTGGCTGTGTTGTGTCGTGTGTCTGAATGTTTATAATAATGTGAAGACTCTGGGCTAAATCCAGTAGATTCTTCTTATTTCTGAGCCCAAGTCAAAAATGTATGACCTGATATGACTGTTAAGTTGGTCCATGATGCTGTGAAACCAAGTGGCAACAACTGGTGTGAAAATATTAGACAATACGAAAGTGATAAAAAGCTGCTGTTCCTTGAGTGACCACTAGAGGCTGGCTCCCGAAGTAGCAGAAATCACATACACACCGAGTCAAAAAAAAGCAGTTTTCAGAGCAGAAATTAGCGTATTTAAAGTCTGGCACACAAACTGTCTCCCACCTGAATCACTAATTTTGTTAATTGCACACACTGTGTGGGGGGTGAATTTTTTTCCTAACTCGGCAGTTTAGAGGATAATGAGACCATCCAATCAGAGGCATAGCTCAGATCACGTGACTTACACGCCCCATAGCTGAGAGTTTGGTCACTCGTCCCATTTCCAATATGGCCGCGCCAGCTGTTTTGCTTCAAAACTAGGCTTCAGAAACAAACAGGTGACGTCGCGGAGTCTATGTCCATCTATTATACATCCTATGGTCCCGTTTACACGACAACGGTTTCTGAGTGAAACGCAAAAGTATTGTTGCATTTCAGCCTCAGTTTACACAGAAGCTACATTTTCAACAAAACGTGGACTATTTTTGCAATTAAAGAAGTTTTTAATATAAACTCCAGATGATCGGCTCACCTCTTCTTCCTTCAGCCTCTATGCTGATGTTGTGTATACGGCTCCTACAGTCATATCGCCATCTTAAGGCCTGACATGCGTACTGCAGCGTTTCAAGCCCCTCATTTTTTTCTGTGCAGATGCTTTTTTTTAAATTGCGTTTTCATGCGTTTCAGGGTGAAACGCTGTGAATTGTCGTGTAAATGTAGTCTTTGTGTGAAACGCAGTGTGATACCAATCTGGTGAGAACCAAACTCGCCATTTGGCCACTTAAAAAACTTGCAATTTTGCCACTTTTTAAAAAAATATTTTTTTTCTTTAAGTGGCTTTATTACAATGCTGTACTTTAGTATTCCAAGTAGATGTGATTTTTCTGTTTGAATCTTTGCCCCCCCCCCTTGATTAAGTCAATTCTCAGGTTGGGCCCCCCCAGTCTCAAGAGTGTGCACGCCCCTGGCATTGATTATTATTGGTTACATTTAACTTTAAAGGGACAGTTATCACAGCAGACACGAGAGGGGTGAAATAACTGTGCACAAGCTGACCATTAGCAGCCTTTAACCCGACTTAAACCCACTTGGCGAGTTAGTAACAGCATTTTAACATGAAAGTGCATTGATTTAGTCTTCCAGTTTTAAATGTTTACACCCTCAGTTGAACTTGAAGTGGTTAACAGAGCTAAGTTACCCTGGTGTAATGAGCTAATGTGACTAGTACGCTACTGGCAGAGTGAAACAATGAGCTCAGAGTGCAGACTTCAGGCTTGGCTCTCTGAATAATGTTGCTGCTGCTGCTGCATGCTGCTGCTGTGTTGGCTCTTCAGTGTGAAGCCAGCCAGCTCTGCTTGCACGCAAGGCTAATGTTAAGTGGCTAACGAGTCGTAGCACTATCAACAATGAGAGAGAGTGAAGGGAAAAGGAGGAAAAATGTACCAACTTACCGACTTAACTAGCCACTCCTATTCCAAACCCCGCTCTGTCCATGGTGGTGTGCACTCCATGTAAGAGATCAGATCAGAGTAGAGGCTCTAAATTATAATAAAAGCTCTAAAAAATAAAGCTGAAGTACCAGAAACCAGTGGCAGCGCACTCCCCAAGACATCCAACACAAGAGAGGAGGGGAGGCCAGCGATTCACTGGACTTCTGCCATCACACTTGGAGATACCGTCCACATCGAAAACAACCCAGTCCGGAGGGCATTTTATCGGTGCCGCCTCAAGCCCCACAAAAGTCCGATCCCCTCCCGTCACCTTCTGGAGATTAATCCCACAGCGAGTAATGTTCCATCCAGGTTAATTCCTCCGTAATTCAGCGTTTCTGGATGAGCACCGCGGTGGTTCTTCGTGTGGGAACTGATACAATGTAGCCAACCAGCAGCAGCGAGAGCCGCTCGGAAACCCAGGATGAAGCGTTCCAGTCGGATTGAACTGTCACAGTCCACGGAGCCCGGGAGAAAGACCCGGAACTGGATCAACCACACTGAACGGACCGTGATTGACTTTGTTTTCAGCCAAGAAAATCAGCCAGCTTATTCAAAATGTCAATTACCACCTGTTTATTCCTGCACAATCATCCCACTTAACATTGGTTTTAATACAGCTTCACAATTTTTTTTTGTGATTAGAAGTTTTTATTCATTTTTTTCAACAATGACAAACAATTACGGAAGAGGATTAGGGCAACTGAGAAAAAAAAAAAATCCAAAAAAAAAAAAAGTCAGAATTCTGAGAAAAAGTCAGAATTCTGACTTTAATCTCAGAATTCTGACTTTTTTTTTTTTTTAGATTTTTTTTTTTTTCTCAGTGGCCCTAATCCTCTTCCGTAGAATTCTGACTTTTTTCTCAGAATTCTGAGATTAAAGTCAGAATTCTGAGAAAAAAGTCAGAATTCTGAGATTAAAGTCAGAATTCTGACTTTTTTTTTTTGGAATATTTTTTTTTCTCAGTGGCCCTAATCCTCTTCCGTAAACAATACACCAAAGCAATTGAAACTAAAAACACAGTGACATATAATACTTTGAGCATAGAACTTGCGCATATATGCACATGCAAGCACCGATACATATACGTAGTATTATTGTATATTTGCTTATACACGCACCTTAAGAGCAAGTACATTTAAGAGAAAAAAAAAGGGGGAAGACATTGGCAGAAAGTAAGAGATACAAACAATTGTTTCAGAAGTAGCAGTTCAACATCAGGCCTACAGAAATGTCAAGGACCCTTAATAAATGAAATGTAATTCCCCCAACAGCTTCACTATTTAATAATTTGTGAACTAATTCGATTTGAATTAATACATGAAATCAAACATGTGTCTGTGTATGACTCAGTTTAACCCTAAAAAGCCAAACGTATCATATTTGATACATAAGTCCAAAGACCTGTATCTCAACAACATGACATATAGCTTCTTTAATAGACCTATTAAAAGTATTTTTGAAAACATATTCTACCGCCTTGAGGATTGTCATATCACTACAATCAGCTGAAGTTGTATTTTGGCGCTTTCATGAAATCATCCACTCACATAAATGAATAAATGAATACATAAATGAATGATTGGTTGAGCTTTACAGGGTTGATTTTGTGTTTTAAAAATGTCCAAATTTGATTTAACCCTCCTGATGTCTTCAGATTTACTCTGCTTATAAAGCACAAGGTGAAAAATTACCTCCAGTTTTTTTCTCTCCATTTTTGTGAAGAGGTTTCCAAGATATTCACATATATTTAGCAATTTCTTTTGTGATTTATGGTATAATAGACCTCTTCTTTGAGTAGAAAAAAGCAAAAATTCTGTTTGGTTTTTTTTGCACCAAGGTTATTATCAGATATGCATAAATTTATATGATATCACAGACAGGTATTTGTTTAAGTGAAGGAAGGATGTTGTTTTGAAATCACTGAAATTTCTTAAATAGCAGGAAGATGTTGTACGTTAATATAAAACAAACATAGTCTAACAAAAAAGTCATAGCTAATTTTATATGTGAATAGCATTGCATGGAACCATCTATGTAATTTTCAATTAATTCTATGAAATAAAACCAAAGTTATAACAAAATAACTTCTGACATTAGGTCACATTGCACCAAGGACAACATGAGGATTAATTACCTTGAGAAAAAAAAATCTTAGGTATCTGATCAAAAAGTCATAATAGAGAGTATAAAGTCTGTATTAGTTGATCTTAAGTTTAAAAAGTGGATAAAACAGGATTGTGGGATGAAAAAATGTCAAAATCATTAGAAATTGGGAAAAACTCTATTACTTGAAATGAGGAATTACTAGATAGTCGGACCTGTTAACAACAGTATCAGAATCAGATTTATTGCCAAATATCTTGGTCTGTTGGTGCAAATAGCTAAGAAGAAAACAAGGGCATACATAAAATAATGTCTAGAATATGAAAGCAAAAGTGTTTGCAAGCATAAGTGAATAAAATAGAACTAAATATTCCCAAATATGAACACTGTGAGACTGTGAAGAGATGAGGTAACGAAATCAGACTTATGTGAAAGAAAGTAATTGCAATAATGATGTGATGAAAAAATTGGGGAATGTTATGAATTAGAAATAATGATTAAAAAAAGTCCTATGCATGAGCAAAAAATATAATTAATGAGAGAAATGAGAAATAATGAGCAAGTAGTGTCATTGACATGCGTTGAATTCAATTTCCATTTGATCTAATAATGAATTTTGATGAATCATTTGAGATAAATTGGTCATGATTTTAATGCTTTGCACTGTAATTCTGCTCTGTCCACTTAAGACAAAACTAAAAGTGTTTTATTCTTGCGTGAAGACTCCTATTTCAATGAGCTTCATCATCCACTGCTGTAAAGATGTGAATTGCATTTGTTGTGAAGCAAATTAATGTAGTTCAGACCTTTATGTTAATAGTTATTTTATTTGTTTGAGACAGGTTTTGTAGAGTGATAAGACCCTGAAACAGGCTTTTACGATAGTACAAACAACAAATCATGTTCATAGTCTCATGCTCTTTGACTGAGAAAGGCTCTGGTTTTAGAGATTTTCTGTCTGAAACAATTCCTCAGCAGAAACATCCTCCTGTTTGCTAATTTAATCCTCACACCAAACTTACCTGCAGTGTGTTAAACATAGACTCCTCAGGGCGAGTGCCAAACACTTACCTGGCATTTTCACAGAAAATCAGACACAAACACAGGCACTGAAATTCAGTATAAAGACACAACCAGGTTTTTTAGGGTGATAGTGTTATTTTACTATGTAGGTCATGAAGAGGCGTCAGTGTTAGACGTAAAAAAAACTCCTGACAGCACCTCATGTTTTTGACTTTTAATCCCTGTTAAAGTCTTATTTAAAGCTTGGGAACACAATAAAGCCATAGTTATATAAACAAATATAAATCTAAAGCACAATCTGTAACTGTTTTAATAAAACAGCCAATAGTAAATTAGCTGAGTAAGCTGGAAACTCCATCACATCATCTGCATATAACATCATCCTTTTGCGTAAAACATGATTCTCTGTAACTGTCAGCACTTTTCTGTGAATACTTTCACTAATTATAAGAAAACAGCTCAAACTTGATCTTCACGCTTAAGTGCAAATAGGAACTGTTAACTATGCCACTCTCGCCGCCTTGTTCTCATTTAACTGAAGTGAATCTAAGAAACAACCAAAGGGAATTTCTCAGTTAGCCTGGAAATAAAAAATAAAAAAAACATTCCAACAATAAAAAATCTCTCAGNGGGGGGGGGGGGGGGGGGGGGGGGGGGGGCTGAATTAATGGACTCATTTTCACACAGAGGGAAAAGCAGCAGCAGGAGCAGCTACTCACCATCCTCCATCCCATACTCCATCTTCCTCTATTGCCTCCAATGCATTCCTGCTGGCAGGCACACTCATACCCCCCCATGGGAGCAGCCAGCCTCCATTGAGAAGCTAAATAACAGTCAGTGGCAAGTGGGGGACTGCAGGGGACACGTTTCTGATGATGCTTGTCCTTTCGGGCTCCGAACCAAAGTGTGTTTTAGCTCCTGAGAGAAGTAACCTGAAACCAAGACTCTGAGCGGATGCCATGTGTTTACCATCAGTGAGGAAAGCCCCGTTTGTGTGATAATCTTCCAACCTTGTAACATTTCCAACACAGACAGAGTTAGTCTTTTTGCACATGACATGAATGACACATCTGTATTAAGTGGCAGTCGTTCAGAAATAGTGCGAACATTAATAATAGATGCCGATGATTCATCCAGTTGTTCATTTCCATTCTCCGTACCGAAGTGATTGAGTTTACTGAAGGATGTTGGGTAATGGTTAAATTTTCATGCATGCATCTACATCAGTTCCACTGTTATGCAGATGATATTAGTGTTTATGCAAACCAGAGTCAAATACCTCATATTTCTTCTGATTGTAAAACATTTAGTGCAGAATCTCATGGCCCACAGAGGATGTACCTAAGTGGCTGGTAAACCTTTCTCCTTTTTTCCTATAACTGACACGACAGGGGGAATCATGTTATTTGGTTAATTATCTTAACTATTATCGGATTAAAGTCAAATGAGCCACTAAACACGTATCTAATTACTATTCACCATGATTCATTGTGCAAAAGGAAAAGGATCGAGTCTCTTTTTGTAAGCTGTCGGATGCATTTACATTTTTTAAAGCTTTGATGAAGAGTTTTTTTTTGTTTGTTTTCTGATGTAGCGTTTTGTAGCTTATCATTGTCAGGAGCCACTTTGGCAACGCTCGGCTCAAGAGGCGGGTTTTTTGCTTCATAATTTGGGACAACATATGCCAACTTGAGGTCTTAAAATCTTCCGAACTGCTGAATAATGGGGGGGGGGGGGGGGGGGGGGGGGGGGGGGGAGGGGGGGGGGGGGGGGAATCACTGTATGTGTAGCGAAATGAGCTGTTCAGACTGAAGTAATTTTTTGCACCTGGTAAACATGTTTGTTTCTACTGGCTTGGTTTGTACTTGTTTAGGTACACATCAGTCCACATTCAAAGATTAATGCAATGAAATCCCAACTGTCTACAGACATGCCTGTGTGAATAAATGAGGTATTTTGAAGAACTGTTCTCTTGTTACAAGATTGTTTGATGGAAAAGAGGAGAGGGAGGAGGAGTTTGATCTTTGTATCTCCATCCTGTGTGTTGATTGTTTTGTTAGTGCCATGCCAACACCAGCTAAGCTTTTCCACAATACAGCCAGGGCTTAATGGATGGGAGTCATGCATCACGCATTAAGCCTTGAAGAAATACTTTTTTTTCAAACATGAGACTGCCGGATAAGAGCCGCGAAATGAATCAATAACGAACAGAGAAGTCAATACAACTGTACATATTAAACTGAGGAGATTATCCTTAAGCCAAGTCCAGAGAGAGCTGCGGTTCCTCGACCGCTCTCAGGACAAACATGTGACATAAACACTTCACAACAAGTTAGAATCAAAAGAAGGGGATTTACAGATCATGGTAATATAATAATTCTTCTTTTCAACATATTTTCCACTTCGCAGAAACGTTTTATACATTGTGTTTTGATAATTAATGGAACAGACAGATTTGGTTCTGACCCAATTATTCGAACATGAATCTTCCAGAGTCATGAAACGCTCCTCAAATCTCAAACGCAGCTTATCTGGAAAACAAATTCATTGAGCTATAATGTCTGATTTTATCTCTGACAATGTTCCTGTGTTATCTCTGCATATTTCAACAGTTTTAGAAAATATCTCTCCATCTGTCACATTATTCTATTCTAACAGTCTTGAAAATAAGAACACATTTGTAAGCCCGTGGCAGAAATAGTCCCCGCATTCATCGTCTATCATATAGCAATATGCTAATCCAGAGTAATCATGTTATGTATCTGTTACAGTGCCTGCTCCCCGAGTAAACAGAGGCCTGGAAGGGACTAGTTTACATATTCAAGAGACTAAAGCTTAACAAGTCAGTGTTCGGAGATTCAGTCCTCATGACAGGAGTCGCCTCAAGGACAGACTCTCATCTGATGTCTTCTGTGTGTCGTCATGTGTGTTAAAAAGCTCAGAAAAGCTGTGAAACCAGCCCGGTGGGGGGTGGGGTGGAGGGGTGGTGGGGTGGGGGGGGTCTGTGGACACTCATTACACCCTGACACACAGGTCTCCTTGGTGTGTGTTTTTTTTTATCACTTTCCCGGGTGTTTCCATTATTTTCTGTTTGGTAAATTGACACAGCAATACTTTTAAACATGCTCCAATATTGCTGTGTTGTTACAGCAACCGTCCTACTACATAAGGTCAAAGGTCATGGGCTAAATTGATCCTTTATCAGTAGATCTTTACAAATGGCAGCGAGTGAGAGCCAGCTGTGATAGGAAATCCATTTTTAATTGAATTTATGCATCTGCTCCCCATTCAAGGACCACAAACCATTTTGCTGTTGAGTCAGAAACCTTTTGTGAATTCACTTCTGTGCAGATTTACGATATTTGTACACAGCAGATTCCTTTGATCGCAGTCATTAGAGGGAAATGATCCTTTATAGTACATTAACTGTCGCCCACCCATCGAGGACAATCAGGCGTCCCTGCCTGCTTCTCTCTGCGTTTCACTCACTTGCCTCGAGGGCTGAAGCCTTCAAACGTTCCTCTGCTTCCTCTCCTCTGAGGGGGCCTCTCGTTCCTCTGGACGAACCAAAGCAGACCAGTCGTGACAGAGAGACGACGTTAGAGAGGCTGCTCTGCTTACAAACTCTTTAAAGTCTGGTTTTAAATGAAGGCGTCCAATCAGGCAAACAGGTCTCCATGTATCAGAGAAACAAACCTCCAGAGACTGAGGGCTGTGAAGGGAGAAGAGAGAATCTAACTGCATTACTATCTAACTATCTGTCTGTTCATCCCTTTACCTTCCTTCCACCATCATCCAACTATTCATCCAGCTATCATTGGCTGAAAACAGTAACACTGCAAAAACTAAAATATAAGCAAGTCTTTATGTCTCATTTTTAGTAAAAATTGTCTTATTTTTCTTGATTTGAGCCACATTCATCAGACCAGCTCATAAAAATGTCTTATTTCAAGTTTTTTTTTGAAGACAAGAATGGGGTCTGAATTGCTTGTAACAAGTCAAAAAAAAATCTGCCAATAGGATGAGAAAAAAAGTCTCTTGTATTAAGACATCTTTCTAATTTCAAAGAAACTTCACGAGCAAATTCTTCTTATCCCATTGGCAGATTTTTTTTTTGAAAACTTGAAATAAGACATTTTTATGACCTGGTATGATGAATGTGGCTCAAATGAAGAAAAATATGACTTTTTTTTTTTTTTTTTTTTTTACTAAAAGTAAGGCATAATGACTTGCTTTGTTTTCAGTTTTTGCACTTTTGGCCAAGCTTTACAGGGAGAAAGGAAATAAAATCAGCTTTATTTAAAGTTGAATCATAAACAAACTTTTAAATTTGAAGGCATGATTGTTTTGAGAAATGCATAAAAAGACAGCTGTGGGTTCACATTCCAGGTCTTTGTGCAAAGCTGTGTAGTTATCTGTTCATACTCTCAAAGTCTTTATTTGATTATTTGTTTGTTTTGGATGCATCTGTTTGAAAATGAATTGTGTTTCAATACATTGTCCATTTTAGTTTTTGTAAAGATATTGTTTTGAAAGACTTGAATTAGCTACATGGTCAATGTTCATGTCATTGGTCCAATTTCCATCACACCTAAAATTGCAAATAAAAATTGGCAATGGAAAAAAAAAATCAAAATTGTATAAAACCTCTCAAATTTTGCTAAAAAGTTTTTCCACTTTCAAAAGTGTTTTGAAGTTTGGCTATTGAGGTTTATCACAAAAGCGAAATGGAAACACTTTTTTTGCAAAAACATGTCACCAGACGTGTATAATAGACGCCTCTGTAAACTCTTCAGCCACAATCATAGACTGTATAAAACAAAATACTCTCCCAGAAGTCCCTAGTTTAAGGCCGCCACCACACATACAGACTCTGTCATTCATATTTTAATGCCTTCTGCCTTATTGTGTTAACATCAAGAATAACAGTTAAGCCCTTTAAAATGACAGTTCAGCACTTAAAATGTTTGTGGTATCTATGGTTACAGGTTAAAGTCCTTCTTCCTCTTTCCACATTCTGCAAACTGAACCTCACCGGACAAGATTTTACTAAAGTTATGCACAATTCTAGTCGTAATGGCAAGAATAACAAGGCGCGATTGTACATTATTGAATTGCTTTTATTTTGCGAAAAAGTGTTATGGAAACCGTGAATAAACTGTAAACTGTAAATCCAGCCCTTCTTAAATTTCTCTACATCACCATGAACAGCAGAGAGTGGATCCTGGAGATAAAAATTTGGAGATGGTTTGAAGTATTAAAATGGTTTTGATGAAACGTTGGACGACTGTCATGGCTTTGGGCTGTCCACTTCTTCTTTCACTCTATCTCTAATGAGCCACACTGACGATATCCTCCTGTAAATATTTCCTCTGTTCCTGCCTCGGCCTCGACAGGCAGCAGTCTGTCACACATTAGGAGATGGATGAGCCACAAGCCGTTCCCAGGTTGTATTGTTCCCCAGCCTGCTGCCACCTCCTTTAAAGTGCTCCAAAGCCTAATTTCTCTTCCAGGCCTGCGGGGATGGGGGGATGGGACCTCGCGCCCTCAGTCCAATCAGTCTCTCAGCAAGCACACAAAGGTCCTGCTGCTTCTACAACTGGAAACTTGGCTTGGTGGTGAGGAGGGCATATACTGCTGGACTGGAGTCAATTGCTTTTAATTTCAATCAGGAAATTCAGCCAGGCATCTTTTTCAGCCCAAATGAATAAGTGAATTAGCCTGTTTTAATCTCTAATCTCATTTGAAGCCTTCGCTAACGGGATGACAGTGAGGTAGTGGCAGAGGAGATCTTTTACTGTTGCTCAGAACTGGATGCAACCTGCTTCAAACACTCTGATTCACTCGCTCCCCCTCCCCCATACCCACCGGCATCATTAACAGCAGGGTGGTTGGTTTGTGAGGAAGCAGGAGCAGCAGCCTGAGGCGCTGACACCGGACATGGAAGCACCACTGATAGTGAGCTGCCATGATTTAAAGGAAGAGTAAAATGAGAAAACATGAATGAAAAGGTGAGATTATAGTAACCAAATCTACATACCAGCACTTTGTGGAACAACATCTGTGGTTTTTATGGGTGTTGTTTCACTGCACTGCAAATAATCTTTCACTTGCCATGATTTAAAATCTTACTTTAAGACATGCTAAATAAAATATCTTGTTTTAATGTTTTTTAACTTATTTTTAGCATTTGAAACTATGTTAGATCTCAAAAAAAGCACGACTGTTTCAATTTTGTCTTAATTAGTCTGGGTATCTTAAAATGAGTGAATAACTGTTAAAACAAGTTACTCTGGTTATCCATCCATCCATTTTCTATACTGTCTATCCTGCTAATCAGGGTAAGTTACTCTGGTTATCTCACACGTATTTCATAACATTAAAACTTGTTTCAAGATTTAGCTCTACCTCAAGCTGCTTGACTTAAAGGGAACCCCGACTGCAAGGACTAATAGGCATGAATATGCTTAAATGTTTGTCTCAAACTAGAATTTGTTGTTAAAAGACATAACGAATTGGTTTTTCTTAAAAAAAAAAAAAAAAAAAAGGTTAAAACACAGTTTCCATCCTTCGGGCGCAGCCATTTTTTTACTGCCACAATGCATTCTGGGTTGATGACGTAGATTGGTTGCTTGGTGCCGAGCATCTGGATTTGGCCGTTTACCCACTACTAGTCGCCGTAAGTCACTAGGTTTCAGGAGCGAAAAAAACATAATAATGCCACACGCTGCTGCTTTTGGGTGCACTTTTGAGTCAAAAGGAAACAAGGAGACTGATGTTAGTCTGCACAGCTTCCCAAAAGACAAGAAAAGAAGGAAGTTGTGGGAAATGGCTTGTGGGCGTAAACAACCTCCAATGGACCCGCGGCTATGTTCTGGCCACTTCTCCCCAGAAGCATTTGATGCATTTAGCCGGCCCATGCTGATGAAAGAGCTGGCGGCCTACAGGTGAAAATATTTTTTCTAATTTTATACAAACTAAGATATTTTGATAGATTTTATTATCGTTCTTATGTAGCTGGTAAAAACACTGATCATTTAGGAAAATGACGTTCTGGTAGCCAGGGTTCCTTTTAAGAATAACACAAAAAAAATCATCTTTTTAAGACACAGTTTATTTAGCAAACAGCTAAGAATTTTACAAACCCATGCTCAAAAAGTGTAAAACATGGCATACAACCAAAACCATGAATGAGTGAGGATTCATGTTCTTAAATCAAGGACAGGTTTTAAGATTCTGGTTTAACCTTTACTATGGATTATGCACTTGAATCAAGAATTATCTTAATCATACTTCTTTCATTCTAAGTAGTTTTGACTTAAAAAGTGATATTTTTCATTCCATTTGCTAAATCAAGAATATAGGAAGCATGAAATTAGATTCTATTGCTCATATTCAGTATATTGCACTTAAAATTCTTCTTCAGGAAGTTTGTCTTCAAGCATTTTAATCTAAAAATGAGAATTTTTTTCTTGTTTTAAGATCTGAGAATACTTATCAAGGCCATCTTGTTTTTAGATTTATCAGTCTTATTTCAAGTGAAATTATCTTGCTGTATGTACGGATAATTTCACTAGTTTTAAGATATTTTTCCATCAAATTAGGTATTTTTATCTTATATTCAGACTCCCATTTTTGCAGTGTGAATTTTTGCTTCCCTTGAATAAAGAGAAGTCTTGTGCGTAATCCTCTGCATAGAAGCAAATTGTTGTATTTCCTTGTTATTTTCTGCGGATCAAACAAATAAGCTGTAATGTGTTAATTTGTGAGGTTTAGAGGTGTTGGCAGGCGGATTATGCTACATTTAGAAAGAGGAAAATTAGTTCTTGTGCCCCAGTCTTTGTGCTAAGCTTCTCCCTGTAACTCCTAATCGTAAAAGATTCTTCACCAAAAAGGAAACAGAAATAATTGTCGAACCATTCTCCTTGAATTTCTCTCACTTCTCTTTGGGGACGTCTGTTTTTTTTTCTAGTGTTTAAACAGATCACTGAATGCTCTTCTTCTACATCACATCTTTTGTGTATGAAAACCAACAGCACATGATCTTCTGGTTTCCCCTAAAGAGGCTTAGAGTAAACTGCGTGTGCTTAATTGCTGAGCCTCACAGCACAGAGTCTTGTTTATGTGAACTTGTACGTCTGTTTTCATCGTGAGAAACGCTCCTGATCTGGAGGACAGAGGGAAAAGCCACCCACAGGGCGAGGAGCTGTCACTGTTGATTCACTGGGAGCTGAATTTAGTAAATTCTTAAGCTGCCTCTCAGGAGAAGAAAACCCACCTTCTATGGAGAAACTTCACAAAAGGGACTTCTTACATTCTCTGGGTGGGAGATTACCGGGAGGGCTGGTGCAATTATGCATTCTCATGTGAATGGAGTAGAGCGAAGAGTTACAGCTAATCTGCAACTCAAACAAGAGTAAATCTAAGCTAATCAACAGTGAATTACAATGCCAGGCACAGGCAAAACACATAGCAACACAGGATGGGTGTGTGTGTGTGTGAGTGTGTGTGTGTGTGGGTGATTCATGCTATGCTTCTCAAACCGTGGTGAAATACGCCCTCAGGCAAGAAACAGCTTAGTGGGAAAGCCACTCAACACATCTTGGAGGGGAATAAACACAGCGCAGGTAAGATGTTCTAACGCAGAATAACACGACACTGGCAGAGTATCAATGGGAGCCTGTTACAACAGCTCTTAAAGGAGAAGAAGACTTTGTAATGATGGTTTCAGAAACACTGGGAGCTCTGGAATAATGGCCCTTTTCCACTGACTCGCCTTAGCCCTACTCTACTTGGCTCTACTCGCCTCTACTCGGTTTGTGTTGCATTTCCACAGGCGCGGTACTACGCGTCAGACGCCAGTTTTTTGTACCTGCTCTACCCTGGTTGGTAGAGCTGGTGGTTCCAAGCGTGTAAAGCAGATACTAAAAGGTGATGTCAATGGACTGCCGGCCACTCATTGGTCAGAGAATGTCGTCTCCGAAGCTTCACTTTCTGACTCTGTACAAATCAGGTACAAGAGGCAAAAGAATAAGTCAGCAACGGGTACAGAATGAACACAAAATACAGCCCTAAAATGCACCTTCATGATTCCTAAATAAGTTAAAAGCCCTTTTTCAATGAAGAAAAGAAGTTAACAGCAAAGATAGTTCGGTTTAAAGAGTCTTTTTGATTAAATCAAAGTTCGTCGGCACAGGAGCGATCTGTCTGCCACGAGAGTCTTTAAGCACCAATCAGTCCATTAATCCACAGGGAACCAAAAAGGAAAACCAGTTCAAAGAAGAATGATTGATCAACAAAAAATCTCTGGTATACCAGGCCCAAAAATCAAAAATTAAAGCGATCTCACTGGATCCAGGGAAGAGTTGATGTCAGGAAGCAGCTCCTTCGTTTTCCTCCGCGTGCAGCAGCACATGGCTGTTGTTTATTTCCCTTGTCATGACGCCCGACATTGAGCTGCTGTATTACTTTAATGAAATCTTTTGAAATTTTTTTTTTTTCCTTTAAAGACCACGGTGGCACATATGTTAGTACAAAAATATGTTTGTGTCACGTTATAGATGACATGCACACACTTCTGCGCAGCACTTTAGCGCAGCTGTTATAAAATCCACACCCACCGTGAGTCTGTAGTCAGGCTAGTGGAAAAGGTGACCAAACCGTGTCGAGCCAAGCCGAGGAGGGCAGGAATTGTATAGTGGAAAAGCGCCATCAGAAAAGTGCATTTATGCTTTGGCATTTTCTGTCTGAGAAAGTATCTTGACAGGTGTGTAGATCAGAATAGTGCTAGTGGCCCAGTGCAGGGTTTATATTAATGGTCTGTAGAACAAGCTGAGCAAAACTCGGATGTTTTGGAAACACTGCAAAATCTCCCTGAACGTAATTTTATGTCCAAAACGGAGAACATGTCTGGGCCACAGATGATAAAAGTATTCACATTCTTTACTTAAGTAGAAGAGTAGATACTTTAAAAAAAAAAGAGCTTGGTAAAACTAAAAGTACTAATTCTACTCTTCTGCTTAATTAAAAAGAAAAAAGTACATGTTCTGAAATGTACTTAAATACAAAAGTAAAAAGTACAAATGAGATTTTTTGACCTTCAGGGAAACATGATGCCTTTTATTGTTCTGAGCATACAAAATAAGATGGTTTCCCTCCTTAGGTAACAACCTGCACATAAAAAACCCACAAAATTTCAGACAGAATAATTAAGACTAAACTTTAAAATCGACAAAATCTTCGCCGGCTTTTAAATAAAGCCATGGATGGAGAATGTTTTGCTTCGCTGGATCTGTTCTGTCGTCGTAATCGTAAATATTTCCTGGTTCATTTTCTTCCTCCATGTTGCTGTTGGTGTTTTTCTCTGTATCCCAAAGCGTGCACTCGCTCAAAGTCCTCTCTCTGTAGTTGACTTTTCCCTTCTGTGTTGTTACTTTTTTTACATCATGGCATCATCAGCAAAGGTAGAAACAAGTAACGAGACAGTTTTGAGAATGTAAGAAGGAGGAAGTACAGATATTTGTGTTTAAATGTAGGCAGTTAAAGTAAAAAGCCATCAAGTTAAGTACAGATACCTGAAAAATCTACTTAAGTACAGTAACAAAGTACTTGTACTAGGTTTTATCAACACTAACAGATAATCCTTATTGTGCCTGTTCAGTTTCATACAGGAATGAAATGTCACATGAAGAAAAAGAAGGTTGTCAGATCTAAAATACCACAAACTCTCATCACTTAATCCTGAATCTCAGGTGGTCTCTGACGTATTGAAGAGAATATAGATTTCTGTGTCAGTGGTGTTATATCTTTAGCAATTTATAAAGAAGACATCAAATTTTCATCCTGGCCTAAAAAGAATTTGTACTTCAGAGGTTCATTCCTGCTCCAAACTTCTATTATTAAGACGCTTTAAAGGTCGACTCTAGTTGCCAGAGGCTAAAGTGGAGGAGCCACTGTTTAACTATCGTATCTTCATCACACTGTGGCAGGATTGTTAGAAACTCGGACACAACGAAGGAGCCTGAGGGTTCATCAGTAACATCCTCTCCTCTCTCAGTTCCTCTGAGGTAAAGAACAAACCTGCTAATGTTTAAACACTAAAAGGTAAAGAATGGACACGTGCATGTGTTTGATTATGGTAAGCACGGTGTTGCTGGGTGACGTCGGGTCACGCTGATGAGCATAATGAGCGTGATGATCTGCCTGACGACCCTGCACTTCCTCGCTGGAGCCCTTTGCGTCATCCCCCCATGCTGTGCCGATGCCAGGATCTCATTGACATGAATGAGACGGCTGTGCTTTTTAACACAGAGCTATTGTTGGTGAAAACGAGGCCCGAGGTGTGAGGGGAAGAGCTGGTGGAGACAAGGAGAGCGGGCCAGCATTTGTCTTCAATAATTCCCTCTAAATCACTTTTTTTTTTACTGGATTAAAGGAGAACAACCACAAAAACGCACATTAGACTTTTTATTTCAGGTGGTAATCATTAAGTACAAAGTATCATGTGAGCTTTTGAGCAACATTCCCTCGATTAAATGAAAATGACAGTGATCAAATAAGCAAATAAAGCTCAATTGTTGGAACAATGTAGTTGAAAAATGAGCAGATTATCGTGATTTTCCACGTCCCCTCAGGCTCGGACTGACTCTTCCTGATCGCTCTCTCCTCGTGACATCACTCCGCAGCTGATGGGACCAGCCCCTTCTTGGCGCCCTGGTGGTACTGACTCTCCAGCTTCCCTGTGTGAGAGAAAGGGGGTGAAAGAGAGAGAGAGAGAGAGAGAGAGAGAGAGAGAGAGAGAGAGGGAGGAGGGGGAGAGAGAAAAGAGGAAGGGATGAATCAAAACACCATCAAAGGGACAGAGTGACCTTTCTGAGAGCTCAAGGCCTGCTGATTAGAGGCGGCCTTGGAGAGGACAGCTAGGCGAGAGAAAGAGAGAGAGAGAGAGAGAGTGAGAGAGAGAGATGGGGGATGATGAGGTAAAAGGCCAATGAGACCTTTTATTCCATGACAAAGAGCGATTAGACCACAGCCTTTGTCGGAAGCTAAATAAGACGTCTTTTAATCCAGTTATGCAGACGTACTGTAAGGATGATCCAACGCTCATAAAAGACAGATATAGAAAGAAGAATGCAGAGTTAGTAAAAAAAAAAAAAAAGTCACACAGCTCAGCTCAGTTAAACCGAGGAATGATTTGAACTGACTAAGTTAAAACTCAGAAAACAAATGAATTACAGCACAGCTTATCTAAAATAATTAGTGTGTAACCCTCCTATTATGTTCCAGGTCAAATTAACCTGGACTGAATTTAGAATATCAAGGAAAATAGTATTTTTTTCAGAATGAAACTTTCCCTGCTTAAAAAAATTATTGTTTGCATTAATCATTTTGTGGAATCATCTCTTCTTAAAAACTTAAATGCAGATAAAAAGAGTGACCTGGTCTGAAGGTAAATGATGTCAATGATGTCAACAAAGCCTACATAAAACTTGACTCCACTTTTACACTGCAAAAACGGAAATCTAAGCAAGTCATTATTTCTTAATTATAGTAAAAATTGTCTTATTGTTCTTAATTTAAGCCACATTCACCAGACCAGGTCATAAAAATGTCTTATTTCAAGTTTTTTTCTGACAAAAATGAGGTGTAAATTGCTTGGAACAAGTCAAAAAAATCTGCCAATGGGATAAGACGAATTCGCTTTTTTTTTACTTGTTACAAGCAATTGATGCCTCATTTTAGTCTTTAAAAAACTTGAAATGAGACATTTTTGTGACCTTGTCTAGTAAATGTGGCTCAAATCAAGAATAGTAAGACAAATTTTACCAGAAATAAGACATAATGACTTGCTTAGATTTTAGTTTTTGCAGTGTACATGTCAAAATGCTGCCAAACTGTGTCACACTTTAAGATATCGCCTGTCAGCTGTACATGTTTACATACAGGTGGTAAGGCATCATAGAGGTTGAGCTAGTAGCGGGTGGCTGTGCTACATCGCTAAAACATAACACACAACCAGCTTTTTGTACTAAAATGAAAAAAAGTGAATATATCCACATGTTATTTCTGCTGGCAAAAGCATCAACAACACATTCACATTCATGTCTGAAAGGTGGAAAAAGCTTCAGTATTTTTAAATTCTGTGTTTACTTTTCTTCAAAGAGGTCAAATCTAACAAAAAAGGCTTCTATTTTAAAGTAGGGCTTGTTTGGAGACAGGCAGATGGTATGAAAAATGATATCATCAGCAGAACATTGCAACCTATAATGATAAATAAGTATAACTGAAAAACACTGGGGGGGCTCGTACTGGTCCTTGAGGGACACCATTATCTACCAAGCTGATTTGAAACTACGTAAATTATTGCAAAAGATAAGATTTGAGATGAAAAAGTCCAACACTCGGAGTATTAACTGAGATGTTACACCTCTTGACAGTGTCGAAGTACTCTCCCCTTCATGTATCCCAGTGTTGATGTCAGTGCATGTTTTTAAGCCTGCCAAGAATGTAGCAGTCAAGTATTCTTTCATGAATACGTCTGGATTCTGTAGCTGAGCCAGCAAACAGCACTTGCATGAACTTGCTGATTAGCAGACAACCATTTTCCAACAGTAGCCTCTATTGTTGTGTGAATTTCCTCAGTTATAATTTGTTGCTCGCTAACTCATGTGAACCTCGGCTGAGAATGTTTACAAAGATGAAAACAGCTGAGAATCTCAAAGAGGGAGATTGTCAGGTTGCTATTTTTATAACGCTCGTAGCTATGGTGCGTAAACAAAACCCCTGCAGCTACTGATCCGAGCTGACCTCCTCATCCACCCTGGCACTTTTCTCCCTCTCTGAAAAGCCTTAGCAGTATCGATCACGTTTTTCAAATTCTCCATCAGCGCTCGTTCTCACAGACTGTTCTCTGCTGCTTTATCCTTTCAGTGCAAAACAACCTCTGCTGGGTTTTGATAACCTGTTT